>JAVFBX010143769.1:0-27084 GCA_034783855.1 Mopalia kennerleyi
AGCCATCCTCCGAATAATTTACCATTAAGCTTTAATAATTCTTCATCACAACAAATTTTTAAAAATCTTTATTTTTAATCAACATAATATATAACTTCAAAATGCCAGCGGAACAAATTATAGGAAGTTAGTACATTTTATAATCTACGTCTATATCCAATTTATAAACACTTTGATCATTTATCATTTATTATCTAAATTTCTTTGGTGATTTAACTATTTAATTATTGTCTTGTGGTCATGTATATGATTGATTGTAATTTTGTACTTGTTTAATGAAGTTATTTTTATTTAAAACAAAATCCCCCAAATCGAGGGTTCAGGGACTTAGCAAGACTTACATACCAGTCAATCAGCCAATGATACATTTACCGTCAGCAAGCTTCTCCTGTAAAGCTGTTAGTGATACATAAAATAAGTTATGCATTTGTAATAACTTCAATGTGTGTTTTATTTACAGAGGTTGGTGTGAATATGCACCGGAACTCCATGGTTAGGTACACGTTGGATAAAGACCAATCTTTGACTGCAACAGATTGGGAGTACATCCGTGTTGGATTTGTCACTACGTACAAACAGGGTATCCTCATGCAGATCACAAATGAGAACCATGACGAGTATTTCTCCATTCAGATGAATAATAATGGTAAATAGATCTTAACAAAACCTTCCAAAATTCGATTTTAATAATTATCATTTGTGCAACTGACACTGGAAAGAATTCAAACCAAGACGCGGGGCTGGAGTGTGCTCCCTGGTGCCCTGGGGCCAGTTGCTCGAAAGATGATTAGCCGCTAACACCAGATTAAATCACTAATACCGGTTTAGAGATAGACCTTCAACATGGCAAGATGTCATCAAATGGTGGATTAAATTTAATAGTGCTTCGAGCATCCTGGCCCAGGTGCTCTCAGCACTAAAGGGGAACAGGATGCCGATCAGTTTATGATGTCTTTGTACAACGTCCTGTGGTTGTCCTGTCTTGTGTTTGTGTGTTGCCAGTGGCGTTGAAGGTGATTTCCTTCACCCATTGGACCGGCACGACGTCATGCGAGAAACAATAACCTTAAGTACTAAGTTAAACCCCGATCAAACAAACAAACAAACAAACAAACAAACCAAGATTATCTGCGTTATGCACTTTGCTGATGAAGAAATATTTCTGTGTAGGTGCTAAAAGCTTAAAGAGCCATGCCCATTATTGACTCAATATGACGTCTCATACTGGGTGCGGCCCAAGTCAAAGGCTTGCGCTCTGATGGTGACTTTTGGTGCCTTGAAATCAAGTTACTTCCAAAATTCGATGATAAAGTGGACTATTCTGTTGATGTGAATTCAATTGACAATAATGTTGTTGTGTTGATTATGTAAACTTTTACAGGTGTATAACGTTTATTTGTATATCTGTCTTCAACAATCTATCCAGAGGTCCACGAAGACCGATATTCAATATCATTGGTCTAGTTGATATATATTCTATTTGTTAAGGTGGGGTGAAGGTTGTCTTTGATCAGGGCTTTCTCAGAGATCAGGTGAATACACCCAGTCAGGGCATTGATTACACAGACGCTCAGCCCCACGAAGTAATCGTTAGGAGAATGAATAGAGGCAGACGATTAACTGTTCAGGTGAAATACTGGACGAAATAACCCCAACAGATAGTTGATAGCAAATGTTGTTTAAAAAATTCCAATGACACAAAATTCATCATTTTTATCTAAAATGTATTATATTCACATTGAACTTAAATTGTTGAAAATGTTCAATATTTGGTATTTTGTGTTAAAATGTAATACTTTATTCAATAGTTGTTTCATCCGATAATTTGTCATTGTAATAAATAGAAGTTCAGTAAGTGCACTTTTAGAAAATACTTTATATGTTGAGATACCCAGATATGAGCCATACTATGGCCAGCCGTTTTATCAATTCTACCTTTATTGTACATATGTTCAATTCTTTTTCACATATGTGAAATTCGTTTTCACATATGTAAAATAAATGACTTTATTTTACATATGTGAAAAAGAATTTCACGTATGTAGAAAAGAATTTCAGATATGTGAAAAAGAATTGAACATACATGTACAAACATCAGCAAGGAAAAGTTGTTGACTATGGAAATAACCTTTTGTATAAGATTCAACATCATGTAAATTACCGGTGGATGATTATAAATCTGGTCAAGATAAGTGGGAATATTTGTGTTTTATACATAATAGCTATTCTCTCACACAGGTGGACGATTATAAATCTGGTCAAGTTAATTGGGAATATTTGTGTTTTATACATTATAGCTATTCTCTCAAACAGGTGGACGATTATGAAATTGGTTATGGTAATTGGGAATATTTGCCTTCAACAGCTGATATCATTCTCGATAATCCAAAATATTTGTACATTGGCAGAAACAGTAAGAGCATCATTTTATATGGTATATTACTTTAGGACTTGAGTGCATGTGACCACTCACTAATTTGGACTCAATGGTCCAATAAATAGTAGCATCCACCTTCAAAGCTAGGTAATTTGGAATTGCTCCCTCAAAGGTATCCCACGGTTCAACAGAGCCAAACTGACTGATATTGATTTCAATCGGTCTGTACAGCTCATGTATGTGACTCGGTCAGTTTTTAAGTTTTATTGGTCTACAAACAGTGTATGTCAATTTAATGAATATCATGAAAAGTTAAGGACTCTACGACAAGTCAAGAAGTAAAAAAATCAACCCTTAGTTTATCGTGACTTATGCAGTTATTTTAAAAAGGTCATAAAAGCAATGTATATAATTCTGTAACTCTAAGTTGTCTTAGTTGGTTTGAAATTTTCAGTCCTGTTTGACATGTATTAAATCTTAAGAACAGTTAAAGTTTTTTTTTTAAAGTTATAATTCTTTAGTTGATTTAGCTCATACCTTTGCAATCGCCTGGAGATATCAGAGGTGTCATTAAAGGGCATTCTTTGCGTTTTTCCCATTGAAGGAAGCCTTCAGTGCTCAAGGGACATCACGAAGCAATTAAACATTTAACTTTGCAAAGTTACCATTTTGTTATTTGTCCATGCATTTTTTTTTCAGCATCCACTGGTCCAGACTTGGGTTTTGAGGGCTGTATTTACAATGTACAGGTGGACAATATATTTCCCCTTAAGAAAGCTTTCCAGGATCCAAGATCAGCCTTCATTACAATGGATCCACCGGGTAAGACTTTCTTAGCGCCTAACATACAGAATTAAACTGTGGAAGGCCTCTATTAATTTTGTTATTCCGAAAAATCGGCAGATTTATTGAAATAATTATTGGAGTTTCCTTTTAAAGGTGTGTTACAGCTTTGAGGATTATTTGTAAAACCAATTTTATTATTCTCGCACATAACATCTTGGAGTTAAACTTGATCTCAGGGGATTTGCAGAAAGTTTCAAAAGATTTGAACTCTTTGGCTTATGATAGTATGATTTAATCTTAGGTACATTGTGAAATCGTTCTTGGGTCGTTGAGAAAGTAAATATTCACAGTATTTTCCTTATTTCGAGATAACACTTTCCAGTTTAAAAACATTGAAGTACAGACAACTTGGCCGGCTGGGGCGCTTCCACTAGGTTTGATGGAGCTCTCAGAGCTAGGGGTAACTTTAAATTAAAATCTCTTTGTGTTGTTGTTGTCATTTTTTGTGATTGAATCGTTTTTCTGTCTTTTAGAAAGTGAATATTCGTAGTATTTTCTTTATTTTTGGATAACACTTTCTTAGTTTGAACAGATTCTAGTTTAGAAAATTTTGCAGGTCGAAATCCGGCCGGGAATCGTCTTGTCTTGTCATTGTGTATTACCAGTGATGCCCACGGTGGTTTCCTTCACCCAATGTTTTGGCATGATGTCACATTATTTTTGTAAAACGTTGGCAGTAGCCTATATTTGGTAAGTATATTTTTTCTGTAGGCGAGATTCGTGAGGGTATGTGTGAATTTGAGAAGGTAACACAGTCTCCCGATCCTGCTGGCACTGCAGGCACGGTGGCCAATGTCCCACAACAAACATAGTTGATGACAGTACGCATCAAACCAACCAAACTACCAATGCCAGTAAGTGTTCAATTGTACTAAATCAATGGTAATAAACAGACTGCTGCCTCGTTTTTGTTCTTATACATCAGGCAGAACCAGAACGAGGCAGTAATTGATAAATGAATCTGTAAAATAATGAAAATAAAAAACACGTTTCCAAATAAGAGAAAGGGTTTCCGTCTAGGTACAAAGGCTTTATTGTTCTGAGAAAAACGGCAGTTATTTGAATAAAAACAAAAAACAGGTTTTTATGGAAGTTTATAACCCGATTGCTTGATTACGGGATGACCTCCCTTGCTATATATAAAAGGCAATTTACCAGTGATGGTCAATACCCATTGGCGTGCATCAACCAACCCGGATTGGTAAACGTTAGTGAAAATTACCCACCACCCCACCCCCCCCGCTCCATTAGCCCCCGCACTCCGCCCCATGGTCAATACCCATGCCAATTTACTGCAACTGACTCGGTCGCAAGTTGAGCGCAATTGTTCACATGGGTTGTTCGATTTTAACTCATCCACGCTCCTTGTATGGTTACACTTATTTAAATTGCTGCTGTTTCTATTATGTTTTTTTATTTGCAGATATTTAATTCTGATGACTTCAGTATCTATTGGGGGCTTAATTTGGTCGGAAGAGACTATACTGCGGCACGGTTGTCTCTACACATCCATTGTTTGACTGCGTCGGTTACGTTGTTTGGCGTTATAGGACCGACCTCTTTATTCTTAGGCTTGAATTATATATGAAAAATTAAAATTATTTTCCTCTTGGCATCTACATCTCTCAATGTCAAGGCATACTTATCTATTTTGCAGAAAAGAATTGCAATTGTGTAAAATTATAAATCGCCCTTGTGACTAATTGCGAAGGCAAAAACAATACATTTGAATTGTTGACATTGAGTTGATTGTTGAATGTTGATTGTTGAAAAAGTCGATTGTGAAAATTGTTGATCAAAATTGTTGATTGTTGAATCTTGGTGGTTGTTGAACTGGTTGATTGTTGAACTTGTTGCTTTGTTGATTTGTGGGTTTGCAGTTGGTTGAATGCAGCCCAATAAGTTTAACCAAGACAGCCGCGGCCATCATTTAGCCAAAACTAGAAAAAATAACAAGTAAAACGAAAATAAAATGAAAAAGTCTTTTACTTAAAAATTTATTGTTTTGGTTTTTTTTTGTCTGAAATAATGAAAAATGTTAAAGCATTAAATTCTGGATAACAGTTTCTTGTTTCGTGATTGAACAATATATTCCTAGATATGCCTATGTTGTCATCAGGTGTAACTGGTTTATGACGAGAAAACAAAAAGTGGTTACCCAAAATGTAATAGTTTGTGTTACCCCTCTTAAAAATATCGTTTAAAACTTATAACACAAAATATTTGAAAAGTAAGCCTCAGTCAAAGGGAGTCTCTTCAGAGGTGCACATATTTATTGTTTGTGCTATATTTGGTATTTCAGGTGAAATGATTGCAGGTAGTTTTACAGGGTATGCCTGTAAGTTTTATAACCTTTTATAACCTAGTTTCTCACCTAAGAATATTGTTAACATGAATGAGGGAGGAAGACAATCTTCCATTATACCATACAACATATGTGAAACCCCTGGTTTTTCTGTGAAGTAATATTATGAGAGGAACCTTATGGTTGGTGCAATACCACTAAATTTGATAAAGAGGGGACATAACCGGGTTTCTCATTGTGGTCTTCATTTGTTTTTAGAAGCATAGTAAAAACAAAACCATGAATAAATTAATTGTAAATAATAACAAATTATCGCTAATGGTTAACGAAATGTATTGTGAACACTTTAGTAAACACTTCTGCTAAAGAGAAGTCAGTAAACGCATTGGCCAAACTTTAACTTTATACTGGCCATTTACCGTAAATGTTGTCAATCTCGAGTTGTTATGGGTGACCTAAACACATCTCGAGAGAAGGTGATGATCAGTACACAGTATAGAAAGCATGTGGTAAATAGTAAGTAAATACGACATTCGGTATGCGTTAAGAATATATAAAACTGCAAACTGAAAGAAAGAGAAATGAACCAATAAATATGTCCTGAAAGAGAGTTGTCTGATCCAGAGGGAAGTTATACGTTAACAACAAGGCCCTTAAGGATTTCAGTTTCTCTTGTATGCTATAATGGGTCTTTGTGAGAGAGGGGGAAGAATATTTAGGTACAACATTTGGAAATTCCTGTATCAGACTAGCGAACCTGATACTAGTTTGGTCATTTTTGGATACATCGGTAATAATGTCTTTTGAGACACTTTACCTGGTTCTCAATTATAGGCAACTGGAAACACGTTTGTATGCTTTTAATTAAAAAAGGTTCTCTTTCTTAAGGTTTCTGTTTGGTTTCCTCTTCAAAGAGATAGGGTTTTAATCGGCAAGATTTCAAAATGATCTTTATTTATTTATTTATTTATTTATTTGGATTCATGTGGCATACATAGTATACAACAATAGGGTGTCCCGAACGGGTGATAAACACCTATACTAGTCGGGGACTCTCGACATATAAAATATATACCGAGTGAAATATGTACAATATGGAATAAATAATTGAGATATTGCTAATGGATCACAGAAATTGTAGAAATATAATTTAGCATAGATATACAGGTGACAGCATAAGGAGTTTGTAATATCACAGATAATCTATAAAGCAATTGCTTTTATCCCATTTGAAATTTTTTATATGGGTAACTTCGGTTCACCATTTATCACATTATTTATGGCGGGAACAATGACAATGCATGGTCCACGTGCATTTATTTTCAACAGTAAAATAGTTTATTTTTTTGGAATTATAAAATTTGGTTTTATATTTAATACTCGGTTTGGTTTTATAAAGATGTGTATCTATTGTGGAATTCCGAACGGGAATTTATTGGAAAAAAGAATGATCACAATATAAGCGAATACTAAAAAAAAAAAAGATCTAATCCACTTATGAACAGGATCGTGCAACTTTATGTCTGTTGCCAATGGTTTCGTCAAGGTACAGAGGTTAAGAGTCACGTGCCTTTAAAGACAAAGAACCACGCACGCAATACCCCAGTTTAATGTGTTAACTTAGTTTAAGTGTTAAGCTTAAAGATCTTTCTCCACCGATTCCAAAGTTAACCACGAGGTCAATTAACTATTTAATGTTAATAAAAGCATGGCTTCTGTACTGATCTCCATTGACCTTTAAACAAACTGGGTTGCTCTTCTCGATGGCTGTATGGCTTACGCCTAGTGAACACGAGACACGTATACCCTTATGTGAAGCTAAAATCGTTCCACCAAAGGAAAGAGTAAACTAAAACTCTCACCAGATGGGAAAAACGGAAGAGATGATCCGTGTAATAGCTAGCTCTATGGACGAGACATTTTTGTTGTAGTAGTGTACTGTTCCCCCTCCCGCCACATCTTAAGGCAACGAAGATGTGACGCTCCCCTGCTCTCACCGAAGAAATGTGTGTATCGATCTAAGTTAATTATCCATTGACTCCAGTAATATATTTCACTGATATATCTTGCATAGGCAGACTTAAGATGAAGGTAATGTGCCCCTGCTCTCACGGACGAGAGAAGCCGTAACGATACCAGTTAATTATCCATTCATCACGTGAGTATTCTTCAGCCACCAGGAATGGTATAAATCACAACGATTAATCCTGTTTATCCGCATAACACATCGCTTATAACCCTGCTGGTTGCATGCTGATGTAACGTTCTACATTAATTGTTCCTTCCACGACAAGGTAGTTAATCTGTCAAATTATAAAAGGAGTATTTCTTGGCAGATTGTTTGAATAAAGATAACAAAAGAGTATAAAAGTGGCAGTAAACGAAATCAATCACCTTTTTACGAAAATGTTTTATCTGAATTTCATTTGCAGATTGATTTATTGAAGTAGTTTTATAATAATTTCTTGAGCTATATTTAATACATACTTCTTTAAGAGGGTGTATCTATTGTTGAATTCCGACAGGAAAACTTACTGGAAAAAGAAGTCCATGATCACAATATTAGTGAATACTAAAAAAGATTTAATCGATGAACACGATTGTTCAACTTCATATCACTTGCCAATCGTTTCTCCACAGTTCAGATGTTAAAAGCCATGTGCATTTAAAGACAATTAACTTCGAACGCAATACCTCAATTAGTTCAATGTGTTAACTTTATAGTTTAGGTGCAAATGCTTAAATAGCTAACTCTCCTTTTCCAAGGTGTGATAATCATTTTGTTTAAAACACCAACAGTTAAAAGTATACAGATCCCTGTCGTTCTCAATGACAGTTACTACAGAACGGATTCAAAATCTTCTGAGATGCACATCTTATCCAGGTCGAATTTCTACAGCTTTAAAGCCAACGTTGGATTATATTTTAACACTAGATCTGCACATCGCTCACCATCACATTGTGGAAAGATGGACAAGATTGTTATATAGCAGAACACCAAGGCGTAACATTTTACAATACGAGTGCAATACGTTCGGCACGGAAACAAGCAAGAAAAGTTCGTTAATGGCTGAATTCGTAGGGCATTAATAAACCGATATCATCCGGTGAAAGTTAAATTTTGCCTTCAGCCGTGTGATAAGAAAATGAAATGGCTCGTTATCTCGCAGTGAAATTTTGTAAGTGTTGAGGCGACAAATCAGTGATTATTTTACAGTCAGCTCACCCCTCGAAAACAAGATAACACTGTCTTAATCGAGCTCAAGAAATTTTTTTATAACACGTGCGCTTGATATTATACCAAGAATATAACAGTTTTTCATTGTTTTCTCAGGGTTTGGTGGCTTACATCAAATCCTGAAGTTAGTTTGGTAATTTTACAGTATGACAGAATTTCCATATGGTAATGTTTGTGTCAGTATATATCTTTGAAACATATTTGAGAACAATCGTTAGTCTCTTATTAAGAGAAGTATTATTTTGGTGGCAATTTTGGTTATTTACTGGCAGTACATTTTTTAAATTTCTTGATTGAATTTTTTACGTCATACTTAAAGGCTGTTTCCGTTATAGTAACGTTTGAACCCAATGAGTTAGCGAATTCACCGCCGGAGTCGTTGTCAAAGCTGCCAGCCCGGGACGATCACAAGACGAATCTAAAGACATCGTCAACAGATCGGCTTCGTGTTCCCCCTGAGGATTGAAAGCACCAGGACATCAAGAATCTCACTACAACCAGCCGATACATTTCAGAGGTATATATAAGAAATTGTGTGTAACAATATAATAAAAGCTTTAAATACTCCGATGAACACAAAAATCAACTTATTTTAACACTAGGTTAAGAAAAAGTAGATTCTTTGACAGGAAGCTGTTATATATGGATTGAAACGTTCGTGTTACTCCCCGTAACGCGTATTTCTATCCAAAATACTTCTTTTTCTTAATTTGTGAATTTCAGCGAGAGTAATTTCAAATGGAAAAACAGAGGTTGTCAATTAATGTACAGTTGTTGTCCTTTCTTTGGGAATCATGTTGATATATCCGGGATATGGACAAATTAGCCATTCATTGTGTTCACGCAAAAAGAGCATGACCGTCGTGTAAGACGACACGTCAATTCTTATTACGTTAGGATTCACACTAAACCTAACCCTAAATTAGCCTTAAACCTAACCCGAACAATAACACTAAACATAATACTTAAATTGACGTCAAGTCTTACATGACGGATGAAAGGCTAAAGCTCTCGGCAGTTTCTTGTATAGGCATAAAAAGAACGCATCATAGACTTTGGTTTTTGTGTTTGCCGTACATAGATAGTTGCCTCGACGCCACTGGCAACAGACAAAACCAAGACAGGATACATACAGAACAATTGCAGGCACACCACAAACTTATCGACTTTCTATTGCGTCTTATCTCTTGATTGCAACAGTTCCCTTCAGCCACCCACTATCACACTCTGTATAGCCGCAGAGTGACACTATTGCTGTAACCCTATCTGAACGTGGTACGAGAGAAAGATTTATGCAGTGTAGAATTACACCTACGTCGTGTAAGTGAAATACCATTGAAGACCAAGGCGTTCAACCAAACCCAATCAATTAATCAAAGAGCATGTTTGTGCTCATTTGTTTTATTGGAATCACTGGAGTGGCCAGGACATTAGACTCTCCCAGACCGTAAGGACAACACGATAAATTGCGATGAAGTTAAGTTATTCCACGTCAAGTAGAGACTAATGCTGTATTCCTGATAGACAATGCTCTAGGGTCTAGATTGGAACATACATGCGTCGAGCAAGGTTGTAATTAAGCGAAGATCTCAACAGCTTTTAGACTCAAATCCGAAGGGATTTCTTTTACCAGACGACGGTGCAAGATAGAGAATATTTAGAGTCGCCATGTTAATGAATGCGTCTACAAAGCAATTATTGCGGGACACCTAACACACCGAGCAGTTAATGTATATTCAGATAATTTTAGTTTTACTGGAGAAAAACGGCAAACATGTATTGCTATAGAGGTAAAGTAAAGCAAATACTTATTATAGAAATAAATTGGCAAAGAAATGGATTGAGCTCCGCTGTTGTAAATGAGGACACATCTCATGAATGAAAAAAATATTTATTTATATTAACAAAGAATATCTATTTTTGCACTGGTCGAATTGATCAAGGTGTCGAATAATGGTTATGGTGAGCCTCTCCCTAAGTGTTCTTGTATCCCCTTTACTCGGGGGAACATTGAAGTGTCTACTGACAGCTAATCTTTTTCTCCAAAAATACATCTGTTTGATATATCAACAAAAGTGATTCTACGTTTGTGGCTCCAACAATACATCTGGCTACAACTGGACTAACGGGACACTTTAATACAAATGTCCAAATTGTCTTGGTTTAGCGGAGACCGACGTTCTTTCACTTCTTTGTATGAAGACAATACACCTGTTAAGTGTTTATCTTGTGAATGTTGTACCTTTCCCGTTGCGACTATCTATGTGGAAGCAGCTTTGACCTTTGAGGTAAAACGCACCCTTGAAACCCCTGCTGTAGGTTTGCAGTAAGCCAAACATTTACGGGCTGAATGCAAAGACATAAAGATTGAGTAGCGTATACATATCATGGAACACCTTTAGCAAATGTGAACATAATGTTATATCTATTGAAAAACTCTGAGAACGGAAAAACACCATTGTTGAAACATATCGAGCATAATATAGATTCGCTGCCACGAAAATAAGAATAAAACAAATTCTTTTACTTGTTAACAGTTTTCTCTTTAATGGTGTATCTGGAAATCAGAATCATTTCGGATGAAAGGACGGAATGGGGCACTAAAAGTTTTTTTAACTATTATTGGTAACTATTATTTAATATATCATTGAATTTCCTAGAATGAGTCCTTCTTTTGTACATGACCAATCTCCCGTTCCTTTTCTGTGTTTATTCTTTATGAGAATATCATAATTGGGAATACGGACTCGGACCGAGTTTCGTGTGGTGAAACTTGCCTGAACCACCAAAGTTTCTGCCGCCCTCTGGCTACGGGTAGTTTGTTTGGAGAGTAGCAATGCTGCCTTTACTTAGCACTAGAGGAAAATTAAATTTTCAGCATTATAGAAACGCTTTGCATCAGGGTTGTGCTAATGTCAATTATTGTTGGAATACACCGCTGTAAAATAAGTGAAATATCCTTAAGCACGGCGTAAAACACCAATCAAACAATCAATCAATCAATCCAAAGTTTCGGAAGACGTGGAATGGAAATTCTAGAACCTTCCTAATAGGAAAAGAATGATATGAGAAACAAAACTTACCGACTGATTATAAGGTGTTTGGGGACTTGTCGCATATAACATATTAAATGGCTGACCTAGGATTAAAATTGCTCAACATTGATTTAATAATCGTTTTTCTTAAATACAAATGAACAACAATAAACAATAACTGATTGTGGAAAACAAAGCTGTATATTAACAAATGTTTAATTGAACTGCATACAAAATAAAGAGAAAATTAAAAAAAAACAAAAAAAACATAGACAGTTAATTGTGTTGTTAATCAGAGCTTGGGAGATAATAAACGGAATTTAGAAACGAAATGAAAGGCAACAATATATACAATTTCTGTACAGCGAAGGCAAATATTGACGAATACAATTGATTGACTTTAAACCCATAAATCCATGATGACGTGACACATTTTGATGACGTAAGCACATGCAAAAATAAAATATTTGTAGAGTTTGTATGGGGCTAAAAACAGAAAGGTGATGCTGTGATTTTGTCTTTATATTTAGACGAAAAATAAAGTACATATGTGAAAGCTTTGTCCGAATTACTACTAGAAAAAGATTGTTTTGATCACTGTTATAAAATAATACGGTTACGGTTTAATTAATTGAACAAGACTACACCCATTAGACAAAAAAGAAATGTTTTTTTGATCAATTGTTGATATTTGTTTCCTAAGGCATACAAAAGGGCGTTTTCGATATTTGAAAAAATATTAAGATATGCATATGCTTAGGAGCATATACATGTATATGTTATTCGTACTTTTTTTAAATACAGAACACGACCTACCTCACCCCACCCCCTCCCAAATTGTATTGTTAAATAGCAGACTGGTTCTAGAGATGTCTTTTGTGAGCTACCTGGGTTAATGAGCGGCGCCCCGGTGTCACGTGGAGACATTTCATTTGTACGACTTTGCGATTTCTGTCACGTGGGGAATGATTCCTTTCACCCACATAGCATTACTCGTACCTGTTGTTTGAGTGGGGAATAAAGGGCCAGACTTAGATCGTGTTAAATCGTTACCTCAACTGTTGAGACCAATGACACGTGGTGATATACCTGTACACATGCCTCTGTTTTCAGGAATAGCCCATAGGGCTTCGGTCCAGTTACAACTACACTAATGCGCCATCATTTTATAAAACCTACTGACGTCCACTTTATATATAGCGGCATATCCATTAACATAAACGACATAAAATCAGTCCTTATAATATACTATTCGATTTCTACAAATCGGCATGAAAAAAAGCACTATTCAGAATCTACAAACCGATTTTAACTACAGCCATAACAAATATAACCACTATGGACATCTCGGCGTATTAAAGCTGACAAAGATGTCCTGACATCTACTAATAAGATAGTGATAATATAATAAACAACATCTATAGAATATATACCGACAGCATCAAAATCTATTCGAGATATACCTATACAAATTTACACCATGACCCGACACATTCTGACATTTACATCATATATACCTGTGCCACAATAATACAACCTGACATTTACATAATATGTACCTTGGCCACAAAAATACAACCTAACATTTACATAATATATACCTTGGCCACAACAACACAAACTGACGTGTACATAATATACACCTGGGCCATCATATACACAAACTGCCATCAACATTATAGAAAACCTCCTCCACCATAACACTAACAAACCTTACTATAATATATACCTAGGCTACAACAACACAAACTGCATCAACATAAAATATAGCCAGGGCCCTTTAACACAGACTGGCATTTAACTAATATATACATGGGTCTGCATAACACAAATTCACATTTAAATAAAATATACCCGGACCATAAAAACACAAACGGACATTTACATAATATATACCCAGACCAACCACAACGAACATTTATATTTGCATTAAATATACCCGAGCAGCCATAACACTAAATATTATTTATATAATTTCTACACATTGCACAAAAAACACTCAACGACATTTTAATAAGATATAACTGTATCACCATAATACAAATTTACATTTGCATAAATTTCACCTGTGCAAACATTACACAAAATGACACCCACATAACATAAACCCTGGTCACCACAGCAGAAACTGACATTTAAACATACATATACCTGGGCGACTATAATACAAACCGACATAAACATAAAATATATACCCGGGCTGCCATAACACAAACGGACATTAACAGAATACCTGGCCACCATCAAAGAAACTGACATTTACATAATATATACCGAGGTGACAAAAACACTGATTGATATTAACACACTATACACCTGGGTCACCATAACTTAAACTAATGACGCATTTACCTATAAACTGATACCTGGACCACCATAATACAATCTGACATTTAAACAATATATACCTGGACATTGTAACACAAATAGACATCAACATAATATATAGCTGGATCACCAAAAAACAAACCGACATTTAGACAAACTATACCTGGGCGACCATAACTCAAACTGACATTGACGCAATAATGTCCCAGGTCACCATAACACATACTGGCATTTACATAGTATACACTTGGCCACCATAACTGAAACTAATATTTACATAATATATACCCGTGTCACCAGGACACAAACGGACATTTACCTAACATATACCTGGACCACCATAACAGAATCTGACAGTTAAACAATTTATACCTGGGCAACCACAACACGAACTGACATTTACACAATATATACCTGGGCGACCATAACAAACTAATTTCACATAATATATACCTGTGTCGCCATTAAATAAACAAACATTTACACAATAAATACCTGGCAACCATATCACTAACTGACATTTACATAATATACACCCAGGAAACCATTAAACATATCTATATTGACACCAAATATACCCAGGTCACCACATCACAGACAGGTCATTCCATATCATATACCTAGACCACCATAACACAAACGGATATTTAAACAATATATATACCTGGGGGACTATAACACAAACCGACATCGAATAAAATATATACCCAGACCGCCATGACACAAACGGACATTTACAGAATATATACCTGACCACCATCAAATAAACTGACATTTACATAATATATACCTAGGTGACAAAAACTGATATTTACATACTACAACCTGGGTCACCATAACTTAAACTAATGACAAAAATGGACATTTACCTAACATATACTTGGACCAACATAACACAAGCTGACATTTAAACAATATATACCTAGGCCATTGTAACACAAACTGCCATCGACATAATAATATATATGCCTGGAGCACCCAAAGACAAACCGACATTTAGATAATATATACCTGGGCGACCAAAACACAAACTGACATTGACACCATATAATCCCGGGTCACCATAGCATTTACGTAATATACACCTGGGTCATGCATAACTGAAACTAATAGTTACATAATATACCCATGTCACCAGGACACAAACGGACTTTTACCTAACATATACCTGAAGCACCATAACACAAACTGACATTTACACAATTTATACCTGGGCGACCTAAACATGAACTGATATTTACACAATATATACCTTGGCGACCATAACATAAACTAATTTCACATAATACATACCTGTGTCTTCATAACACAAACATCAATTAAACAATAAATACCTGACAACCATAACACATATTCACATGTCTATATTGACATCAAATGTACTGAGGTCACCACAACACAGATACTTACATATCATATACCTAGACCACCATGAACCAAACTGACCATGATACAATATATACGTGGGTCGCCATAACACAAACTGACATTTACACAATATATATTTAGCTCGCCATAACACAAACTGACAGGAACATAAATTATATCTAGGCAACCTATAACACACATATATTTAAAATAAGAATATACCTGGGCCACCATAACACAAACTGATATTTACATAATACATACCTGGCCACCATCAAAGAAACTATTTTTAAACATTTACACAATATCTACTGGGGTGACCAAACAATATCTACTGGGGTGACCAAAACACAAACTGACATTTACATAAAACATACCTGGGTCATTCTGACACAAACGAAGAATTACATAACATATACTTAGACCTCCATAACACAGTCTGACATTTAAACAATACATACCTGGGTCACCATAACACAAACTGACATCAACATAATATATAGCTGGAGTACCGAGACAACCCGACATTTAGACAATATATACCTGGGCGACCATAACACAAATGGACATTTACATAATCTATACCTGGCTACCATTAAACAAAATCTCATTTACATAATATATACATGGACATCTGTATAACTGTAAACTGATATTTACACAACATATACCTGGGCAGCCATAACATAAACAGACATTTACATTTTATCCACCAAGGCAACCATAACACATATTTCCATATCTATATTGACATCAAATATACCCAGGTCACCACAACACAAACAGATACTTACATATCATATACCTAGACCTAGATCTAGAACATTTACACAATATCTATTGGGGCGACCAAAACACAAACTGACATTTAAATGGACATATTATACACCTGGGTCGCCATAACTTAAACTAATATTTGCATAATATATACCCGGGTCACCATGACACAAATGAGCGTTTACATAACATATACCTAGACGTCTATAACAATCTGACATGTAAACAATATATACTTGAGACACCATAAAACAAACTGACATCATCATAATATATACCTGGAGTAACAAAAGACAAACTGAAACTTGAACAATATATTCCTGTGTGACCATACAATAAACTGAAATTTGCACAATATACCTGGGTGACCATAACTCATATTTCCATACATGTATCTATGTATACATCAAAAATATGCAAGTCACCATAACACAAACATATACTTACATATTATATACCTAGACCACCATAAAACAAATTGACATTTACACAATATATACCTTGGTCGCCACGGCACAAACTGACATGAACATAAAATATACCTAGGCAACCATAACACACTTTTATATTAACATAGAATATACCTGGACCACCATCACACAAACTGCCATTTACAGAATATACCTGGCCACCATCAAAGAAACGGACATTTACACAATATCTACTCAGGCGACCAAAACACACCCAAAAAACCCCTGTATTTACATAATACACACCTGGGTCACCATGACACAAACGGGCCTTCATATAACATATACCTGGACCTACAACAGTATCTGACACTTAAACATATACACCTGGGTCACCATAATACAAATTGACATCAACATAATATATATACCTGCAGCACTAAAGGACAAACTGACAATTAGACAGTATATACCTGTGTGACCATAGCACAAACAGCCATTTACATCATATATACTATTACTTGGCCACCATAAAACAAAAAGTAATTAACCGTGATGATATAGACATGGAGATCCATAACAAAAACTGACATTTAAACAATATATACCTGGGCCGCCATTACACAAACTGACATTTAAAGAATATATACCTGGGCAGCCATAACACTAACTGACATTTACATAATATATACCAATGCAACCATGCATAACACATATTTACCTATCTATATTGACATCAAATATACCCAGGTCACCACAACAAAAACAGATACTTACATATCATATACCTAGACCACCATGAAACAAACTGACATTGACACAATATATACCTGGGTAGCCATAACATAAACTGACATTTTAATTAAATACAGCCTCGACAACCATAACACACAATTATATTTACATTAAATATACCTGGGCTGCAATAACACAAACTGACAATTGCATAAAAGATACATAACACAAATTGACATTTACCTATAAATAGACACCTGGATCAACATAACATGAATTACTATTTACTTCAAATATACCCTATTCACCATATCACAATAGACATTTACATTTAATATACCTTGGCATCCACAAACTGAGAATCTTATACAATATGTCTGAACCAGATTTACATAAACTGACATTTACATAGTGTATACCTGGGCCACAAAAAACAAAGTGACATTTACCTAATATACACCTGGGCAGCCACACCATAAACTAATATTTAGATAATACATACCCTGACCACCATACCACAAAGTGACATTTATACAACTGGGCAACCATAACAAAACCTAACAGCTACAAAATATAAACCTGGATCACCCTAGCACAAACTGACCTTCACATAATATATACCTAGGCAACAATAACACTCATTTATATTAACATTTGCTATTCCAGGACCACCACAACACAGATATATTTATTAATATTTACTTCAAACATATCCGGGTCACCATTTCAAAACAGACATTTACATTATATATACCAAGCTTTACAATCATAAGTTCATAACACTCATTTATATTGAAATTAACTACACCCTGGCCACCGCTTACAGACTGACATTTACATAATACATACCCTGAACACTATAACACAAACTGGCATTGACAAAATATATACCTTGGGCAACAAAAACATAAACTGACCGTTAAATAATATACTCCTGGATCACTACAACAAAAAGTAGAATTTTGATAATACATACCCGGGCCACCATAACACAAACTGACATTAACAGATATACCTGGCATTACCTGGGCCATCACAAAACACAAACTGGCATTGACATAATATATAGCCCCCCCAACATAACACAGTCTGATATATACTCAGAACATGCTGACAAAAACAACAAGACATATTATTCAAAACCTAAATATCTCTAAACGCATGTACACTAGGTTTATTTAAGCTAAACCATATCCATTTGCCACAATGACTGTGGAAATAAAGTACCGATAATGCAGAAAATATTCCTAGTCGTTTAGTTTTGTAAAATTATTTTTCAACTATTCCTGATCCTGGTTTTGAAACAAGATTGATCCGATAATTTTCATATGTTTGGCAATTTGAATTTTAAAAGTTTCAAAAACCCATCTGTATCTTTGATTTTAAAAATATGCTAAAACTAAATGTCATCCGTACATTTAGTCAAGGTACTTTTTCTTGTTAAAACGTTTGTGAAACCATTAAATAACTATTTAAATAAAATTTGGTAGAAATATTTTGTATAGTCCTACATGTACGTAATTCTCATAGGAAATTATATCATTCTAAATTTAGAGTAGAAATAGGTTAAAACTAAACACAGCAAGGCGGATTTCAGTGTAATTTATGCATATTAAGCTTTGGTTAAATCGTAGATACTTCGATAAAGATAATTTAAGAAGAACTTGAAATAAAATAAGCACATAGATACTTACGTCATCATAACGTGATAAATGAGGTCATCGTGGATAAGGGGTTTTCAAATCAATAAATGTAATGTGTTGTCGAGGTTAAATTGATTTATACAAAATTCATTGTTAATGGGAAAATTTGCCGAAGGTTTGAATATAGGCTTGGCAGCACTAAATTGTATAAAATGCTGATAAACTAGCATTCAACAAAAAACGACGAATAAAATGTAAAAAGAGTCAATACTGAAGACTTCAGTTTAGATGACGTTCTATTCAGATACAAAAACAAAGTAACGTTTAGGTTAATTATCAATTGAGTTATGCTAAAGAAATAGAGGTGAAGAAAACAGAGAGTAAGAAGTATTGCAATTGGGTTGAAAAAATTAAAGACATTGAACGGAGTACTATAAAAACGGGGAATTAAATTTAAGAGGGAAATATGGTGCTATTGGGTTTAGCTTAAGTTCCATTCATATACATGTACAAAAGAAAGTATTTGTTAAGATCTATGTTAAGAAGTATCAGTTAGGTTATACTAAACAAATATAAGTGAAGAAAATAGAGAAAAAGTAGTGTTTCAAATGGTTGAATAAATGAACAATCAACAGAGTACTGTAAAACATGGAAATAAATTTAATTAGAGACAATATTGGGCGTTTGGGATTGGCTAAAAACTAAAAGTCGATTCAGATGAAAAAAATAAAATAATGTTAAGGTTATAGTTAAAATATATTGAATGAGTTATTCTAAATAAACAGAGGTGAACAAAATAGAGAGAAAGAAGTATTTCCATTGGGTACCGTTGAGTAAATTAACTGGATTCGTTGTGGTTTGCAGGTTTGTATCCCTCGATGTTGTCATCCTCTTTGTATGATGATCCAAAGCAAGTAAAAGCATGGACAATTTTGCTTAAGATGTGCTTCCTTGAAGACTTCTTTGGTGGTTCTATAATTCATATAATAATAATATTCGTTAGGTAACGAAATACGAAAACTAAAAAAACAACAAAAACGGACAGAAGAAATTACAATATATTATAAATGTACATGTATGAGTTATTTAAATTTTTTCTCCATACAAGATGTACTTACGGTTAACAATATTGGTGGGGGTTTCGGCCACATCGGCATTTTGGCAGATTTTTACCACTTCGAGTTGTGGTTCCTCCATTTCGTTTGCAGACCCGTCTGAGCTACTGGTCAGAGTTGAAACACTCCCAGATACCACAGTCTAGTATGTAAGAAATACAAGAAAACCAACAGCTGAGTTCCACTGAATAAAATTATGTCATGTGTTGCCCCATTCTGGTTTACTATCTAATGCCTATATCATGTTAGGACATACGGTTATTCATGTGATACGAGACCAACCGATACGCTTTCAAGCCATGATTGATTCTATAGAGCCAACAGGAATGATGTAAAGAATTGACTGATTTCTAAAGTTCTCTGTTGCCCTCTAGTTCAGTGGAGAGCCTTGTTTTGTGGTGGTATAGGGTTCTCTAACATTCGGTCTGGATGTGTGTTTAAGAAGTAGAACAATTCCAAACAAAAGCACGAATGACTGTTTAGTTAACTAGCTTAAAAAAGAACTATAGCAGCAACGGATTTCTGCATTTTACTACCATTGTCCAATACTGTATTTTGCCTTCATGACTTTTGTTGTACAGTTCGAACTTCGTTTCTGCACTTGCACCTCACCAGCAATATATGCGTGAAATCAACCTTACATGACACATAATCTTATTGTAATACATTTTTTTTAAATTTTAATTGTAACAACGATGATTAACGTTCAACCGAGAACAAAAAACACACGTTGTTTAACAATGAGTAAGAGTGAGTTAAATCATATTTTTGATTGATTCAAATAAAAACCAAAAGCTCTACGAAAACTAAAAACTTCCCTAAATTAATTAGATAATCAAAATAGTTTTTCTTAAAATATCTTCGTATGTTCGTTTAACCAAATAGAACTTAAGGACATTATTTAAAGGGAAAACTAATAAAAATAATAAGTATTTATTGGTTCATATCCAATATTTAAAGTTGTAATAAAAACAGATGGCCCAGCTCTGGGCCTACACAGACAATGCATTTATATATTATTTATCCAATTGTATTCTTGTATGTAAGATTTTGTCAGTGTCAAAAAAGAATCTATCACTGGTGTTGATAAAAAAAATCTCTCTCTTCTTTAAATCTACCAACTATCCTTAAAATGGAAGGTAAATATTGTTTGATATTACCTCAGTATCAGTGGACTTTGGGGGCTTGGTTATGTCCTTGTTCCTTCTTTTGAAGAAACGGGCGATCTACAAAATAATATATATATATATACATACATTTGAAAATAAAGGGAATGACAATAATGCTCGTCTTCGCTGGGATTCTAATCACGGGACTATAACAGGGCTGTAGCAATTTGAGGTACAACGGCTTAGGGCAAAACTGGTGACTGCTGTTGCTGACAATTTGAGTATTAGAGCGAAACGAACAGCTACTGACTTTGCTAATAAAGCATACAGCATAGTGCATCACACGTTTAGTCTAAAACAGTTTGTACAGAACGTTTTTGAGCAAGTCAGAAACAGCCAATGATGATCACATGTTTCAGCCTGCAGTTATCACTGTAAGATTCGTTTGTATGATTGGGGTTTAACGCGGTTTAAGGTCATTTCTCTCACATGACGGTATGCCAGCCCAATGGACGAACGAACGGCCCTCAGCACCACTGGCAACAAACAAAAACATCACAGCACAAATCCAGGACAATACTAAGACTTCACAAACATATCGGCTTCCTGTTCCATTTTAGTAAGAAATACAAGCACTGAAAAATAAAGGTACATTGGAACGAAAAACACATCAGAAAATTCTGGATAGATACAGATTGATATATCCGCTGGACACTCACATCGAATTAATAGTTGCATACATTTGGTTCAATAAGAGTCAAGTAGGTTTACACTTGTCTTAATTGTCTTTGAAAGAAAATGGGTTGTAAGGGCGATTGAGTTTATAAAATATTCTCCATGCGGAACCATCAATTATAGAACCATGAGAGAGTAAAGCATCAAAGTTTAGTTGTTTGCCGACATTTTGTAATAAGATATAGCAAAATAGCCCCTTAGACAAAAACAACATACAGCACCTTCAAAAATAACAATTCATGAACAGACACGTTTTAAAATTCGCTACTAACCTGAGATATTTTGCTCCTCTTCTTTGTTTCTGTAGATTGTACCTTTGTGATACAGGATAGAGGTGTTGGCACAACATCTGGTAAATAATAATTTAAAAATAATGGATGGATAACATTATCTTTTCACTAAGTTTCTTTGTATAAATGTAGCTGTTACGAAGGTATCCGAGAATACTTCAGTCCATTATACAAAATAATAAAAAAACCTTTGTTAAAACCTTGAAATCAAGTTGATCAAGTCAACACATAGAACGGCCTATTGTAACTTTTCTATTACGTCAATTGCAATAAGAAACCGTGTAACAACTAACCATATTTCTAATATTCATAAGTGCAAATAGTACTACATTTGAGATAAGTAAGAATTCATGCCTTACTTGTAGAAGCGGAAGTGTTCAGGTACACGTCGCTAAGCCTGACATCAATCACAGGTCCTTCTTCTGCCAAACTAGTTGACCCTCCTAAATTGTTACCTCTTACTCCTTTGCGGCAGAGAAGCACAGAAAGCATCCGGCGAATCTAAAACAAAACATGTTATGGTGAGAAGGTTTTTGTTTTTTGTTAAAACATCGTATGAATAACATCCTATATACTACTGGTGTATAATATGGCTTGTCGTGGTCTTGGTTTACTGCTAACACAAAGGAGATACCAGTGTTTTTGGTGATGGGGTAGGATACATGTCAAAGACAATCAATGCCAAGTGTCTTTAAACTAGGAGTAGATTTTACCTCGACTTAGTTATAACATATATTTTTAGTGTAGAGGTCGGGTGTCTGGCCAACAGGACCAGTGCTCCAGCCTTCTGAGTTACAGAGGCTCATATCAAAATGACAAGGAATAATCATCCAGGGAAAGACCACGAAATTATCTATATGGGACCACTGGCGCAGAGATACTACAGTTGAAGGTTTACTTGCGTTATATTGTACCATACAGGGCCTAAATGAACGTTCCAATGTTGTTGTAAAGAAAGAGTTAGGTAAAATTATATGATAAAAAGGAAACATTGAAACACAACAATGCAGAAATAGATAATTTAGTTGATGCCTCAGTACAGTAATGACATTGACAAACCGTTTCACAGGACAAGTATTATCATTGAATACTGATGAAGCAAAAATTCTACACAGGACTATTATGTAATTATCGAAGACATTGTATAAAAAGTAAAAGAATTAGACAATGTTCACGCCACAGCGTAGCTGAAATACCGCTAAATGTGGCGTAAAACACTAATCAATCAACCAATCAATCGAAGACATTAACACAAACCTTGGACTGATTTTCCTGGTCTTCTTTTATCCCAATGGCGTCGGTGTTGATCTGAACAGCTACAAAAGCGATAACAGATGCTGGTTTGTAAAGATGCATCTTTTAACAAAGGCATTGTGTAGATAGAACATTATAATAAACAAAATAACACGAAGGTATTTCAACCAAATGTTAAACCGAAGTCCTTATATGGTCATAAGTATTTTATCTTACACCAAAATCACCTTACGTTTAACCGAAGTCCTCGTTATAAATTAAAAAAACATTATTCATTTAAAAAATGTATTAAAAAAAAAAAAACGCAAAAAAACAAATGCAAGGTTTTACATGATTTGAAAAAAGCCAAACCTGGTTCAACTGGGACCACTCGTTCCAAGATCTCATTGAGCACTGATTGGACCATTCCTGAAATATGAAAGAAAAATCTAACCCCAAGAGCAACAGGCAAACATTAACTATTGAATATTTTTACATCTGTGTTTATTTGTTTTGGTATACATTCACGTGTAGTTAAACATGTCTGTATTTTTAATTGTTTTTTTTTTATCATCTTACCATTTGGTTTATACGGTAATACAAGTTTATCCTAGAAAGTGTAAATTAAGTGTAAGTTATCAGCGTTTGGAATACATCACCGTTATAAAATAAAACCGGTCAGATATTAAAGAAAGGGTCAGACGAATAGGTGTGACGTTTTCTTTTACTACAACTACTGTTGGACGACTAAATACATGTAAGAGCTCCTTTGTCACAGTTTCTTATTTTTCGGGCGTTTCTGATTAGGCTATGGTGGGGGTTTCTCATAGTTGTTGGTACAGAAGATTAAGAAACTTTCATACCGCAGATTAGCACAAACACAAATCGCCGAAAATAAAGTGAAGTCTGTCTGAAGCTTAACTTTGGGACATATTCATAGGTGTGACATGTTGGCAAGAATTGTTGGCGTCTGACCAACAAATAGTCCTGTATATTGTTACCTGCCAATACCGTTCGGTCAGTATTTTTGATTCAGTTATTGTGACTATAGTTAAGTATGGAGCTATTTAACTTGTTATGCCCTTGACATGTTTGTCGGTGTAGAATATTTAACATATTTTACAACAGGATTATGGATTTGTGGATCTTCACAAGATATAAAATGAGCGCCAATAGTGCTCGATTTAAGCATAAAAGGTACTTTTATATAATTAACTGGCAAGTTAGCAATGTGGAATTTTAAATATTTGAAACAATTTATATTTCAACACATTTTGAGTTGTTTTCTTTGTTTCATTTAGGGGACTTACTTTCTGGTTCTCGAGCGATTCTGTCCAGTATTTCAGCCAGCAATTGTTTCAAAGCTTCTGTAACATCAAATAATGTCATTTAGGTCAAACATTTACGATTAGAGTATTGAGAACTCATTTAGTGTATAGGTTAATGAACTGTTATTACCATTGCTTTACGGATTTGGACAATTTACAATTCATTACAACATTCCACATAGATTTAACAATAGGCAGCATGCGTCTTTGGTATGATTGTGATGTTCAGACTGATTTTGGAAATAATATTCCCTCCATATAATATTTGTTCCTTTAGACTTCTCCCAGACAAAAATTACCTCTGAGATGGAATGGGTTGACAGCGCCCTCTGTATCTGTTCTTTCTTCATCAGATGTCAGGTCAAGAGCCTGGACAGTGGTCAGAAGCTCATGGTTTAGAGATTGTGCAGGTATGTCCTATAGAATAAATTAATTAAATCAACTTTAAAGGTTAAAGCAGGTACAGTCACAGTTTACTGTTAAGGAAACGAACTACTTCATTCTTAAAACCAAGAGATCGAATGTAGATTAAGAACAGCACCGCTTTGGATTGAAGTATTTTACCTGCGTCTCACTGTTTGTCTTGACAGCTTCCTTTCTAGAAGATTCAGTGGCACAACATCTTGTGAACATCACGCGGATCTGACGAATAATAAAGAAACACAAAAACTAAACGTTTTGCAGCAAACATCAATTTGTTTTTGTCTAAAGGAGTGCATTACCCCTTGTATATTTCCCCCGAGTCCATCACCTTCTGTCACTATCGGTGTATTAAATAAACACTTAATCCATTTTTTAGTCGCAAAATAAATCGCAATGACACAAAAGAGATCAGGTAGCTGGTGTATTGCTGGGATAATATCATTTGTATTTGATGTGAAGGTAAAGGAAGGAAAACTAGTAAGGGAAGACATTTTTAATCAGATTTATTTAAAGTTGTATGTCATAGTTACCCTTGAAGCCCCTCTGACCTTATCACTGGCTGGTCTATCCACAGCGATGTTATCATCACCTTTACAATAAATAAATGTATTTAAATTAGCATTATAACACGGCTTGGATTACTGCAGTTGAAAAAAAGGCGATTTTTTTTTCTCAATTTTTCGGTATTGCTGTTAATAGTATAACACCTGTTGCTTTTGAAGAAAATTTAGGATAAAAACCAGATTGATATACTGTATAGTTAACTAAAAAAAACAACATGCAGTAAATGTGAGGACTGTATATATTCTAATATAATAAAAAGTGGACATTCGATTTTCTAGTCCCAAATACAGAGGACAAATTTACTTCTATACAATATTTTTATATGGAGCAAATCGGTGCAATATTACATTCAACAGCAGATATTTCAAACAACGTGCAGGAGTTGGATACAGGTACAGACACCAATTAAATAACGATAAAATATAGGATTATGAATTGGAGGTTGCAGTTAAATTCAACAATAAAACCTATGTCGACAAATAAATGTAAATTAAAAAGATTTAAGAAAAATTGTTTACCTTCTAGCTCTAATGAAGCTTCTTGACCTATGATCTCATTGGGCTCTGATTTGACCACTTCTAAAATGTAAAAGTCAAATCAACCACTGGCTAAAATTGACCAACTATTAGGATATAAAAACTAAATACATGTTAGCATATTGTTGGTTGAAATAAGTCATTTGCATATAACTATGTCGTCAAATTGTTTTTTCAACAAACATTTTTGATATATAGAACTCTAGCGAGAATTGTGATAATCGTTTGAAAGGCATCGCAAAAAGAAATTGCAATCTGTGAGAGACAAGGGAGCAACTGCTGTGACGTATTCGTCAGTCGAACTACTGGTGTGCGGTCAATATATCACTGCATTGTCACAATTGACACTTTTATCTTACCCTTCATTATCAATATTATATAAAGGTTCATAAAACATTAGCGAACGATTTTGCCTGTAATGCGTTCTTCACGTTTGCCAATATATACGCTTTAAAACAATGTCTTTGCAGTTGATAGGCAATAGTAAGATTCAGACTACTTTATACGGAATGTTTGGTTTTTATAGAATCGTCCAAGGTAGCACCAAAAATATTAATCTGTCAATGTCCGATATTTACACTTAATTAAAGCGATACTCCGGGTTGCAATAATCCCTATATCAATTGAAAGGTTACCATTAAATATACTTAAATATGGCATCGACTTATCGTTTATTAATTTTATAAAAT
>JAVFBX010143770.1:0-15412 GCA_034783855.1 Mopalia kennerleyi
GTATTTAACCAACTCAGTGAAATAATTGGATATGTACCTACCGCTACAGACACCAAATCACCGTATGTATGCCAACATAATATCACTTGAATGATTTGTCTTCATAAACTTTCAATTTGCCATCAAGTAGTTAGCTCAAGTTCAAACATTACCAATTATGTTGCAACTCGAACCGTGAGGGTAAGGAGGCCACCCTGGCCTCGAGAGCTCTGAAAATGAGGGAGAGCAGAGAAGCAAGCTGAACTATCCTGAGCAATGAAATTTATAGCAAATCCCATTATAATATCAATCATTTTATCGTGAACTAATCTTTCACAATTGTACCAAAGAGTATTAAATCATGTGCCCATAAACATTCCTTAGTCATGGTTCGCTAGAACTTGAATAATTTCTGCTATAGCCTGGCCCAGAAGACCTAATGCGGGGAACACACGGGCGATTATAATCGCCCGATCGTGGCGATCTGATCACCAGCGCAAGTAGACGGCCGACTTGAGCGCACACACGTGGCGATTGACCAAGCGATCCGGAGTATTTCTTACCTTAAAAAATGCGAGATTAAAACGGAAATATATTTACTCATGATTAAAAGAAGATTAAGACGTAGACTAAAATTCGAGAACAGAAGTATTTGGATAATAATTTCGCCCAGACTTCATTCGTGGAAGTTGCCATTTTGTGTGTCATGTGAGAAGAACTCGAACTCGGATTAGTTTAACGGCATTGAATTGCGCGACTGTAGTCGCTTTCATGAACACACGGGCGATCAGTCGCTGGCGATTAAAAATCGACCGATTATATCAAACATATTTGACCCGAGCGACTGGTCGGCCGACTGGCTTCAGCGATCATAATCGCTGTCGCTGATCTGAACACACGTGGCGATTGCGTCGGCGATTGGCTGAATCGAAGCGATCGGGCGATTATAATATTAGCCCCAGCTCTGCAATTGAAGGATAGGTCATATATCGATGCCTCTACTTCCTGAATCAATGTTTGATGCTATTATTGTTGGAATTGTGCATCATATTACTGTTTGAAGCGGACACGTCATTTAAAAAGAAATAACTGTATTTTTAAAATTGTAGTTTAACATCACATTTTGAATACATGTCATATTGACTTTGAAGGACATGCATATGTTAAAACTAAATCTCCCGAGACGGTTCATGCTATGTAATTGGCAAATACCAGAGCATGGGATAAATGGTGTGGGAAAATACAGTTTTTGCTCAAAAACATAAAAAATAAGTTCCCATCTGCTGAGCTAATTTGTTTAAAGGTGTTCTAACTTGGCTGTATGTAATAATATACCAGAATTCTTTAGGTTTAAAATATGTGGATTAATGTAATTATTATTGCTAAATCTTAATGCTAGATGCTGTTTCGCCGAAGGCACAACAAAAATATGCAGTTATAATGAAACAAATCAGTCGGCCATAAATGTGCTATTGCATTCTATAAAATATAACAATAAATTAAAAATAAATCATTAATTGCGTTGCCACACATATGAATAGTGAGGATAATATTTTACAACAGATAATTTTCCAAACGTTAGCGTGGGGAGTGGAAGGGGTGGGAAGGGGGGGGGGGGGTCTTGGCTTATTAATTATTTATAAACTTTAATATTTCACATCAAATCAGATCACATCAAACAAACCAGTCGCATGAAAACGTTTTTAATTGTCAACGCTAACGAGTCAGCCAAAGAGTTTACCAGAAACAAATTGTACATTTATAAAGAAACTAAAGGTGCAAATATTAAAAAATTGTGGTAAGATAGATAAATCATTATACTTAATGCTAGTACGAGTCACGAAAGAAATCCGTTATAAAACAGAAACAACTCCCCAAATCTTGCTGTCACCAGATCCGTCAAATATTCTTACAAGTTGCTTTTTTACACACGGCAAAATTCGTGACAGTTACAAGTGAGGTTTGTTATTAGTTAAACCAGAAGTCCATTAACTAGAAGTGTGAAACGCCCATATGAGTAGCGTGTACGGCATTGTGTCCAAAATCAGCCTAGTCAACTATTTGCCAGCCCTCGTGTGGCGGACTGGCGAACCTTCAGGGGAGGTAAGTCTAGAATTGCATGTAACACTTGATCGCACAGTCGATTTGACCTGGCTCTACCTTTCGAAAATACATAGCGCACAGAATCATGGGAGTTTGCTGCCAGTGGTTGGGGATTGTCAGAATAGTTGCAATGAAATTCCACACTTATATCATAATCGAACTATTTTATGGTGTATGTTCGAAATGTTCATACTTGTAAAAAGGACAATAATAAATAATACGTACGAAATAAATCACAACAAAGTTACAGATAGTTTAGTTTATTGAACTCAGACTCATACAGATACATAAAATCCATTTACAGAGCTGATAACATATAACAGATGAGATATAACATAAATATAAAATTTACATAATTGCCTTTATAGATATTTACAGAAACATATTTTCACAGATAGAACATTGTTCATACGATTGATATGAGCCATGGCAATCATATAATACAATATCGAACAAGTCCGTGTCCTCCTATGGAAGTGTTCTCGATTTTCACAATCTGCAAACAAATTTCCCAGAATTCAAGAGTGAAGAATCGACCGGACTAGTTACCGATAGTTACCGATGCTTAGCGAGAGCTACCGATTCAAATTTAACCGGTGCCAACCCTGTCTTTTAGAACTACTGAATACGGCGTTTCACACTTCTAGTTAATGGACTTCTGGTTAAACTTGTGTTCCAGAACAGACGTACAGCTAGTTTCATCAACCCAGTTTAACTCACTCTGGCCATAAAACCAATAAAATATTGCTATTACCAATATAGTTTAATAACAAGTTAGATAAATAAATCCCATGTCTAGTTTCGCCACACTATAGGGCAAAATAGGCGAAAAATCTCACACCCATAGATTGTGTTTGATTACTGCTTATATACATTGTACGTATCATTCATTAACATTTGTACCGTCGGATGATCCACACGAAGGGATACCGAATCGGGCGGATAAACTCGTTCACCACGGTGTAAATCGATATAAGAGACGACTACGGGCGTTTGGTACCATTTTCTCGTGGTAAGGTGATCGTGACACTAAACTTTAGACAGAAGCAGGCTGTCCATTTCACCTAACACGTTGACGGCTCGACAACAAGCCTACCTCGACTACTACACGCGACAAGCAGGTGGCGGTGGGTTAAACGTCTTCAGAGGAGGTTTCCACCAACGGGGGCATGGTCAGGGAAATATCTTAAGCAGTGTATTCAAACTTGTCAAACCGCTAACCTTGCAAGGGGCTAAAGCGATTGGTCGACAGGCGTTGAATAGTGGTCTGGACGCTGTACGGGATGTGGTCCAGGGCGTCCCTGTCAAACGGGCCATAAAACGCCGTGCGACAGAAGCCGGCCAACAGCTCATCAACCAACCAAGCACGGAAATCCTCCCAAGGGAGCGACCACCGCGACCTGGTCTACACCGACAACCAGCAAACCATACGTGGGATATAAAAAGTCGGTCGACACGTCCCGGCGTCAGTCCACGAGACCACCCCGACGGAGTCAACCCGATATCTTCAGCTAAAGAAGAAAGAAAGATAGCATGCCGTTCGTATAACCGCCAACGTGAAATGGGATGAACAGTGAGTTTGATTTGTGGGCAGTGTGGTGACGAATCGGTGTGAAACGTACAGTCCCGTGGCTAGTATTAGCTGACAGGGACACGCACTTGGATTTGACCAATACATTGTTGTACGTCAAAGCGAAAATCGTTAAGGGAGATGGTACGGATTTGGGGGAGGATGACCAAGTCACCCCCACGGACCTGTGGCTACACACTCTATGGCAGCAGATCGATATCAGCTGGAACGATAAGTTGGTGAGTGCCTCTACTAACATGTACCCTTACCGAGCGTACATCGAATCCTTACTGTCGTACGGCCGCGAGGCGAAAAACTCCCAATTGGCCACAGCCCTCTGGTGCAAAGACAAGGCGGGCCAGTTCAACAGTAACAGCGGTGAGAACCAGGGGTTTGTCCATCGCATGCGGCACACGACAAAAAGTCGTTCGATAGCCATGCTCAATCGTCTCCAGGCGAACATTGGGTTTCAAGACCGGTATCTCCTGAGCCACGTCACCGTGCAAGTGCGACTCACCCGTGCCAAAGACGCTTTCAGCTTTCAGCTGACTTACCAACCAAGAACAACCCGATTATAAAGTCGTTCCCCAAGACGTCCAAACGACATGCGCAAAGTACAGCCGTCCTCGAACAAAATTTGTTCCTGGGTTTACTAACGAAACGCCACATTCTCTGCATGGTCAAAAACACAGCTTTCGACGGTACTTACAGCGAAAACCCCTTTCAATTTCTACACATGGACTTGAACTAACTGGCGCTGCACATGAACGGTCGCCAAATTCCCGCACAGCCTCTCACACCACGCTTCAACGACAACTTGTACGTGCGGTCGTACTTCAACTTGTTCACGGGTGTGGGAAAAGCCTACCGAGACGACGGGAACGACATCTCCCGCCACGAGTTAAAAGGCGGCTACACCTTGTTCTGTTTCGACCTTTCCCCCAATTTACACAGCGACGCTGAGTTTATTCATATTCAGAAAGGCGACCTTCTGTGTGACTTTCATACTTATACCCACACCACACCAAAGTCACAGAGGGGAACGAGACCACACGATGTACACCACAAAACTTCAGCGGGCGATGGACGGAGACCCCCCGGACGTCGCAAGTGTTTCAAGGTGTGCTCCCCAGAATCATACACCACCCTCCCACGCACCATCCATCCGTCGGGTATATCTTGAATACTGACCCGTGTGATCGACCCGGTGAACATTGGGTGGCCGTGTACTTTGAGGGTCAGGGCTAGTATTTCGATTCGTACGGCTTACCTCCTTTGTCACCCGTGATCACGCGGTGGTTGACCAAGGCGACACGACGTTGGATGCGGAATACGCAAAGGTTACAAATTGGCACGATGGCCGTGTGCGGTCAATATTGTCAGTACTACGCCTTACACCGAGTTCGAAACGTCCTATGTCGCAGATCGTGGCCCTGTTTGAAGGTACACCCTTAGAGAACGACGTGATGGTGTACGGTATGATCGGACGTGCTTTCCTGGTCGATGACCCGTTTTGGATCTCTGAAAAGAATTGAACATTGTAAAACCCAAAAGGGATTCAAGTGTTATTGTTATCGTTCGTGTTATTGTTAAAAAGAAATTAAAAACTTGAGTACTCACCAAAACGAGGGCGTATAAAATAATTACTACATGATAACGTTAAACCCTTCTTTATTATGTAATAGCAAATACGCGCTGAGCTGCTCACTCTGACCAGTGACGTCACGTAGAGGGCGCTGTTTAAAGGGAACAGTTAGTTATATATAATTTAAGAAAAAAAATACTAATAATAAATAAATAAATAAATAAAAATAAAAAACAAAAAATAAAAAAATACTCATAATAATATATATCCAGTCAAACACAGCCAATTGTGGTCCTTGTTAAAGTTGGATCCTTAATTAAAACTCCATGCACAGTGAAAGTGTATTATTGTTTTTTACTATGACGTATATTAACAGCGACAATTCTAGTTATACTGTTGTTTCAAATGTAAACATTGTACAGTAAACTTTGCTGCGACAATATACATTGATATTTACACTAAGTCTTCACAAATTTCTAACAGTGTATGTATTAAAACATATACTATTTTAATGGCGATTTCCTTGGCTGTGTGTAGATTAATGGTAACTTTTACCAAATATATGCAATGGAAAGTTCATCACAGAACCCAAACTTAGCCCTGAGAATATACTCAAACCTCTGAACACACATCACACGGACACAACCTTTCTACAACCTATACATCGTGACTTGCGTTTTCTCTTTAAACTATTATGCAATAAATATTGGCCCAATTATTCGTAATAATTGTTTGTCGCTAGCACACAAGTTAAATTGATGTATTGTGAATAACTAAGACACGCCGCGGCTCAGTCGGATACACACTGAACTGCGGGACAGTTTAAATCTACTGCATAAAAACAGATCACAGCTGGGTGTTTTTTTTACAGATGTCTCCTTGGGTTCCCAGGAATTACTAGAAAGGCGTCATTTACTTACAATACTTTTTAGTAGGCCGTTAAACACTAATCAAAATGACTAGATTATTGTTAGTTTCATGGAGACTAAATGGCATGTCAATTCTACCATACAAATCGGCCTTAAGATGAGACGGCTTGCAGTTACATTGTTTACTTATTGTTATTTCAAACTTCTAACTTTAACGTTTGAGGCTAATATAAATACAAGTATATAGGTTAATAAAAGGCATACGGGTTGAAAGAATATAAAATATGATACGGTGAAATGAAAATTTTAATATGGCGGTACAATGGCAACGTTATTATAATAGTTGTTCCCTGGGAATATATTTTTGTTGACGGCCGATAATCTAACCGGGAGGAAACTATCCAGCTTTAGTATACGTGGTTAAATAGAGAATCTCTGGTGGGATAGCAGATGAAGGATATGGGTATCGGTATTTATTTTGGTCAAACTATTATATAAAGGCAAAAGCTGCACCTTCTTGATTTATCATTTCAAGCATATCGTTACTAGCCACGCCTTGGTGTTTAACAGAATATTTTCGAAATTATTTTCGGCATTTATAAGCCGGCCACTTGGACAACTCAGCGACCCGGGCTTTTAGTGCTTCGGTGCCCAACAAAGAATACCGTTGGTTCGATTCCAGTAAGGTATTAAACCTTGAACCTGTTCTGAACTAGAATCTGTTTAAATTAAGAAAGCGCAACCCAAAATAGGACAAAAAATAACCGTTTATTGATTACATCAAATAAACTCATTCATTTTCTTTACACACTACATTTTAAAAAACAAACTCACAACATCTTGTATATGCAGTTCACAAATATAGCTATGCATGCAATTTCGCAATGAAAGGAAAACATAATAATACGGGTGAACAAATAAATGGATAAAAAAGCAATGCTTATAAGTAAAAAGTATGGGCATAAGTGTAAGTCTGATAATAGTCACATCAATGAATTTAGACGCGTAAAGCATTGTGTCTCTATACACTTATTGACATCTTGCAAATGTAAATAGGCAATGCAAGGAGTTAGTTGGTGAATCAAAAACATATATATAAACAAAACACAGAGAAAAACGAAAGAGGAGAGACAGACTGCTGACAATAGAATGTGTTTGTCAGTTTTGTTTGCTAGGTATCCGCTGTGGCACGAAACTGGTCGCCTTTGGTTACCTTATATTGTTTGTTTGTTTGATTAGGCTGTACTCAAGATTAGTTTGCTCACATGGCGGTTTGTCAGTTTAATAACTGATGGAAACCATACTGGACGCCACTGGCAACACACAGAGACAGGACAAATAAGGACAATCTCAGGACGTAATACAAGGACATCACAGACACATCGGCTAAATACTGCACTTTAGCTCTGCGAGCACCAGGGCAACAGCAATCGCCCTCCCAAAAATATGGCAATTCGCAATTGAAAGTGTCATTTGTAAATATATCACAATGCAATGGGAGCACTCCATCGTGAGACTGAGTATTCCTTTAAGCCCACAGCATATTTTTAACACCCTGAACAGATTTGTATGTCAGAGATCTCATCCTGTGCGTGTTCTACATGTTTTTACAACCAAATCAATAATTTGCCAAAGTAATAATATTAAAGTGAGAATTAACAACACGAAAAATAGCCAATAAAAACACTCTGGTCCATAGCAGACATTTGCAAAAAACGTCGATGTTATTTCTCTCTCATACATAAAACCTGTGAATAATTGAAATAATATACTAGTCACTACTCCTACAACAGAATACAGGCTAAAGATCGTTCCGTAGCTGATACGACCAAACTTACGCAGCAGGATGCCCATTGAGACTGTATTGTGTATCCCGTGGCAGACTCCAAATAGACAAGCTATGACAATAACTGTCGTTTCGTTCAGAACCAGCAACCCCAGCACTAAACTTACCAAGAAGCTGGCATAGCCAAAAAATAGTAACATGAATCCGTTTAACTCGGAAGCGACCTTGTCACAAATTATGCCAGATACAATTCGAAAAATGGCTATTGAAACAGAAAGAACGTAAACGGTAACCATTGGATTTGACAGACGAACTGATTGGGCTACGGAAGTTATATTGTTAGTCAATGTTGTTGTCATACCCACTGACAGACACGAAGGCCAGAAAAGGCGATGGAAATCAAAAGATAATAAGATATTATCTACTTTTAATTTAACTACAGAATGTGTCGTGTTGTTCTGTTCTAAATCCTCAAAATGTTCATATTCACCACTGGTGACTTTGTTACAATCTATAATGTTCATGAAGAAACTAGCAATGCCTATGAAAACAAATGACAGACAGAAGGCAGCGAGAAACAATCCAGCAAGATCTTCGAAGAAAAATAATTCATATAATCCACCGTAAAACATCTTTGAAAACGCGAATAGAGCCAAGTACAAGCCAATCACCTTTGCTGAATGCCTTTTGGGAATATTTTCCAAACACACCCCTGTAATGGAGATGTACGAAGAAACATATCCACTACCTGTTAAAGACAAACAATGTAATAATTAATGCCCAGCATTATTTGTTAAATAAGTTGAAAATGTTAATGCAATCGTAGATTAAATCCATGTAAAATGACGTAAGACGTTATAGAGCATATTTGTTGATGACCAAACCACAATTGATGGAACTGACGGGTAAAATCTATAGTGGGTTAATCAGTGTAACAAAACATGTATGACTTACTAGAAAGAAGCTGAACGATGTATATGATAACTGGATATTTTCTCGTAAAGATGTTATAATATGAGAACAGGGAAAATATCGCGAGAGATCCAGATGATAGAAGCCACGATGAAATTAAGATTACAGCAAGTCCAAGTTTGTGGCGTAAGATAGGCTGGACACATCCCACCACGTAACCAAAACTGCCGAACGAAGCTGTCATTTCAACTGAAAATACAAAATTCAGATCGCAACTACAATATTATGAAACATTTGAAAGAAGTCAGTCGGGTTTTCAAATATAGATAACAGAGAATCCCATAATCTAAAACACGTAAAACAGGTTGATTTGTGTTCTTTACGTCAACTAGGCACAAGGTCTCATGGTGCGTAGACCGTACCTAGTTCTACAAGAACGTTTGAGAGTGGTGTTCATCACAAATTGAGCATTTAGTCGCATCCAGTCGTATATCATATACAGTGCCTCTTTGGCTCAAGAAGGGATACAAGTTGTGTTGTAACCTTAAATACAAATTTTATTTAAATTAAATATTTCAATATCATAAAATCTGAATTCTTAAAAAATATTATCCCCACACGGAGGATTTAATAATTATATATTAACATTTTAAGCTTTTCATATTTATAATGCAAGAGTTGGTTGAAGAAAATTCTGTCACATATATCTAACTCCTATTTATTACCCTGTCGGGAAGATCCTAAATCATAATCAGTATCAACAAGGTACTTGGATAGAGAACCTAAACCTAGACTATGTAGGTATTTCTAATAGACCAAAACAATGTATTCTTATGGAGTCGATTTTATTGTCAGTTTTCAAGAATGGAAAGTTCCTGTCTATATGTTCGGTTGCTATAAAAGATCAAACCCCAGCTAAACCATGGATTAAAAGCCAGCAAAGATATTACTTTGTTTAAAGTTTCCTTTATACGTTCTCTAAATTACTGCTAGTAATCATATTGTTTTGTTTTGCATGTACTATATATAACATCTACGTGACTGTCTCTTCATTCCTGATGATGGTTTGATAAACCGAAATATAGAAACTTAACAGGAGTATCTTGTCGTTTCTCGGAGTTGTGACTTTGGTCTACTAGGTCAAATTGTTCTTTGTGATTCACAGTGTAATTGTTCTAATGATGTTAATATATGAAAGCTTCTTATCGCAGCTTTTTCTTGATCGGAGTCAGAATATTGCTTTAACCAGTCAAGTGCATAAAGTCAGAAACTTACCTTGCCCCTGTGTTAGATTAAATGTCTCTTTCAAAGCTAAAGCATACGTGTTGAAAGCAAAGTCATATCCTTGTAGAATTGAGCAAATTAAGCTTATAGAAAAGCCTATCAACAGGTACGTGTTCATTTTGGATATAAACTGATCCGCATAAGGAAGTATATTCAAGACCTTTTAAAATCACAGCTACATATCGTATGTCATTTTAAACTCGATAACCCACTGATACGATTAAAACATTATTAACCCTCCTAAATGTTCTTATTGGCTATGAACACCCTCATAATAATATATATCGGTTAGTATACAACTGATGTGACGCACCCGTTTGTTTTTGTTTGGGCAAATATCAGGGTTATCTTATTTACAATGTGCTGAACAAAGGATCAACAAACTGTGCTTATATAAGCACGCATCTTAATACGGGATCTAGGCGGATTTGGGACATTGCCTGGTCGGTACCACTTGCATAGTAAAGATTGTGTTGTTGAATTTGCATCCATTCAAAATTATCGTTGATCTAGAAGTGTATAGGACATATATGTGGTTACCATAGAACAAATTGGACCAATCTCACAAAACGACCAAGATATATTAGTGGCTCGGATAACACTTTGAAGAGTTTTAGCCTACAAAGCCAATTAATTTTGAATTAATAAATTATAACATACACTTATGATCTCCAATTAGTGATCCGGAGAATGAAAGTTTATGAGACGAGGGTAGTAATTTTCATTTATAGGAAACATGAGGCTCGGAATAAAGGACAATAAATACCCGAGCTCATAAATTTTATATCCGGGTCCCGAATGTGATATTCTATTTATCCCGTACGAAACATGCCTTTTTGTAGCAATTTTAATCAGAAATCAATGAATATTTTCGTTCGCTTTCGAAATAAAACGAGATGCGCGAATTACTATGTAAACATCTGGATCAGTGTTAAGTGCCCATTAGAATGATCAGCACCCGCGTAACAGAAAATGGTGTCGGTTGAAATGAAACAATTATTTAAGTAAAATAAGTTAGAAAGGTAAAAATGTTAGTTTTAATACAAGTCCATATCTAACAACTTGTCTTGGCCCATAAACAAAACATTGCAAAGACAATTGAACGGTCTACATGACCACAAAAGTTCCAATAGATCTGTAGCCATTTGTGAAACAAACGAAATGTTAAATCGTCTGTCATAAATTAGATGACGATTCTATTACACGAACAGCCAGGCGGATGCCAAAGGTCCGTGATTGTAACTGATATGAGCTAGGATCACTAAGCTGCGAGTCTGTGCAAGTTGTCGAATTTCATTGGTTTAGTTAATTCAATGAACAGAAAATGACAAAATAAGAGCGTACAAAAGCTGTACTACACAAGAATTTCATCAAAAATATTTTCCTTTTCTGACAATTCATTACATTTGTTTAATTTAATTTATTCAAAAGAAGGCAGACAGATCAAAAGATCCAGTAACAGGTAAGGACAAACATATACTAGTATATAGTTGTGTGATACAGATATGCATACAATTTAACAATAATGGACAACAATTTAAAAATACTAATGCTTATAAATGCAAATAAATGAGCATAAGTGTAAAATTTGTGAAATTCATATATATATACTCTCCCAAAAAAGAAACGCAACATCACAAACAAAATTTAAAATAACAATTCTTCCAAAAATTTGCGTGATTGAGACATGACAACATGATCATGTTATAATGTAAATGTCCGATTATTGGTTTTAAGCACCTTATAGTGGCTGTTGATCACACGTGACTTTTGGGTCAGCCCTTGTTTAACGCTGCACTCAGAAGGCGTATGAAAAAACTTAGGGCAGTTGCACGTGCGAATCATGCCTACTAATTAAGCGTGTTTAATGGGTATAAAATACACCTAACCGTTCAATTGAATTAGGTCGTTAAATTGTTTCTCCAACCTGCTACGCTATACCAAGACTAGACGCAGTTACCCGGAACGTCGTCATTGGTCGTCTCCTGACCGGTGAATCACAGAATGCAGTCGCTAGACTTTATCATGTCCACCACAGCACGATTTCCAGGTTCTTCCAACAATACCAGCAATCCGGTTCAACAGCTGACCGTCAACGTTCTGGCCGACCTAGGGTCACAACAGCAGCCCAAGATCGCTACATCCGGTTACTTCATCTGAAACCCGGACCATAACAGCAACAGAAATCGCATCAAATGTCCCAAGTCTCGGGTCTTATCGGCACAGACAGTCAAAAACAGTCTCCGTCAAAACGGCTTACACGCCAGACATCCATACTTTGGCGTAGTACTGAGACAACAGCATCGACGTGCAAGGGCCGAGGGTGCAGCAGATTAAGGGACTGGAACCTACGAAACTGGAGGCGAGTCTGGTTTAGCGATGAATCCATATTTTTTTCTGTACGACAACGCTCGGCCTCGCACAGCTCGCGCTACTGTTGAGTTTCTCAATAACCAGAACGTTACAGTGTTGCCCTGGCCATCCAAATCACCAGATTCGAACCCAATAGAACATTTGTGGGATGCTTTGGATAGAACTGCAACAGGCTCTTGAGCAAGAATGGAGGAGAATTCTGCAAAACCGTATTTGTCGATTGATCATGTCTATGCCGAGACAGATCCGTGCTGTGTTACAGGTTAATGGTGGGCACAACAGATATTGATTTGCATTGACGTCATCTAAGCGCTATGGAGTTTAACGTGATACATTTGGACAACCAGTGTGCTTAATTTCAATGTAATGTGAAGGTTATTTATGTATTTAAAATGATGTTGAAAATTCATATTTGGATAAAAAAAAAATTAATGTTGCGTTCCGTTTTTGGGAGAGGAAATACAATTATACGATTTAAATGGTATTTAGGTAATGCAATGGGTTCGTTTCGACTTGGCTGTTTCCCTGCTATTTGTTCGCGACCTGTCTTGATCCACACTTCCTTGACGAATCAAGAAATAACAATATATAAAAGACAGGGAATAAACAAAAGACAGAGAAATATGAAAAGTGAAACACAGAGTGAGGTTTTAATGTGAGGGTTATTATTGACTAAACTGGATTAAATGGTGACCATAAAATATATTTGTCCGTTTTGTTTGCCATCCAGGGAACGATTTTTTGTTTGTTTGATTGGTGTTTAACATTGTACTCAAGGGTATTTCACTTATATGACGACAGATTGTCCACTTCACACTGTTCTTTGCCCCATTATGGTGGAAAACCGGGAGGGAGTCTCGTAAAAACCATCCCCGCGATTGCCGGAATTATATCGTGTGACTCAATACCTAATGGTCGACTCGATCCTGTGAACGTTACATCGAAGTAGGCGTTAGAAAGCGCACTCGCTAACCACTACGCCACGGCCGCGGGCTCCAGGAACGAGGTTGGCACGAAATATTTACACGGATTGCCTTTGTCTGTCCCATTAAAGCCACCACTAGGTCAACATATGCGTCTTGAAATCGGAAGACTCCTGTTAAACCACGATCAGAAAGAGTCAGGTTTCGTAATCACTCGCTTATATTGTGGATATATTTTTGTTGTTGTTGTCGACTTGTCTCCCCCCCCCAAAAGTAGGCTATATACAAAATTATACCTTAGAGCGAAATTTTCGTCAAAAGAAATGCTGATTTTCTATTTACTTCAGGTTGTTTACGATGGAAACATCGTGATCTACAATACAGATAGGGGCATGCACAACTGTGCAAAAACCCCGAAACTTTGCATTCAGTTCTGGGTATTATATAAAGCCCAACAACATATTGTCATCATCCTCAACAGATTTATTTATCACAGATCTTACGTGTGCGTTTTCTATTCGTCTTAAAAACCAGATCAATAATTTGCCAAATTAATAAAATTAAAGTGAATATTAACAACAGAAAAAATTGCTAATAAAAACACTCTGGTCTATAGTAGACATTTGTGCAAGACGTCGATGTTATTTCTCTGTCTCATATATAAAACCTGCGATTAACTGAAATATTATGATAGTCACCCCTCCTACAACAAAATAAAGGCTATTAATCGTTCTGTGTCTGATACGACCAAACTTACAGAGCACGATACATATTGTGACTGTTGCGTGTATCCCGTGACAGGGACCAAAGAGAGAAGCTATGGTAATAACTGCCGTTTCGTTCAGAACTACCAACACGAGCACTAAACTACCCAAGAAGTTGGCATGGCCGAAAAATAATAACATAAAACAATTAAGCTCGGATGCGGCCTTGTCAAATATTGAATCGATGAATTCGGTAAGGGCCAAACTCCACAGAGTTAACTTTAACCGAAGAGCGTTTTTACTGTTAATTCGTTCAGTGTATAGTGCACTTTTGTGATATGAAATATTGCTTATATCAGGTTTCAGTGCTCAGAGTATTAAAAGTATATTAGTATATTACATGTAGCTAATAACTTTATATATTAGCTGAAGATTATTCATCAGGTATGACCTCAAAATTTATAAAGTATGGAGTTGGGTCCATGTTGAATTCACCAATTCAATTATGCCAGGTCCAATTCGCAAAATGGCTATTGGAACAGGAAGAACGTAAACGGTTACCATTGGGTATGGCAGACGAATTGATTGGGCAACAGACGTTATACTGTTAATCAATGTTGATGTCATAGCCATTGCCAGACACAAAGACCAGAAAAGGCGGTGGAAGTCAAGAGATAATAAGATATTATCTGCATTTAGTTTTACTGGAGCATTTCTGGAGAATTGTTTATGAAAACAAATGCCAGACAGGATGCAGCACGAACAAATCCAGTAAGATCTTCGACGAAAAATAATGCATAAAATCCACCGAAAAATGACGTTTGGGAATATTTTCCAAACATATCCCTGAAATGGAAATGTACGAAGTAAAAAATCCAATACCTGTTACAGAAAAAAAATAAGATACAATTGACTTGCTCAGTATAATTTGTTCAATAATTGAAAATGTTAATGAAATCATAGATATAAATCTTTCGTGAATAGGACTGATGATGGTGTTTGTTTTTATGTAGAGAAATTTAATTATTTAACGATATCGATCTTCCTTTCTTTTTTAAGTGATAAACAACACCACAGTACTGCCGTTTATGGAACTGAGGGGAAAAATATCTGGGTATGTACATACTTCTATAAATTGGTTGAACAGCTCTTAAAAAAGGGATGACTTACTAGAAACAAACTGAACGATGTATATGATGACTGTATATTTCCTCGTGAAGATGTTATAATAAACTCAGTCAAACAAGAATCTTCACACTCGTTTGGATGTCGATAAGTTGAACATACAAGAAAAGTGGTTTTAAATAATGATTAAATTCCATTT
>JAVFBX010143878.1:0-15410 GCA_034783855.1 Mopalia kennerleyi
TTCTGTATATCGAGGCCAGCAACCATGGCTGTCAGGACAGTATGTAAGCCCAATGTCAGATCAGAGTTCTGTATATCTAGGCCAGCAACCATGGCTGTCAGGACAGTATGTAAGCCCAATGATAGATCAGAGTTCTGTATATCGAGGCCAGCAACCATGGCTGTCAGGACAGTATGTAAGCCCAATGTCAGATCAGAGTTCTGTATATCGAGGCCAGCAACCATGGCTTAGTGGTTAGCATGTCTGCTTACTAATGATAAATTTCAGGCCTGTGCTGTTAGAATAGGATTTCCCCATGGTTAGAAATGCAAACTTAATTTAGGAGGACCTATTTATAGGTAAAAACTGGTTTCCTAAATTGTTTGCAATCTTTGTCTAAATTTGCAGTTTGCTATATTGATTTTTACTTTTTGTCTTCCGATAGTCAATGAAGTTTGTCTTTCAAAGCAATTTTGCTTTATTTTTCACCAAGGCACATTTATGTATTTAAAAAATCAACAAACCAGGGGAAAATGCAAATCTTAGGTTATCTAACAATAGTTTAGAGGAGTGATTTTGAGGTGATGCCAAAAAAGATTACAGCACAGGCCTGATAAATTCTACTTAGAGTAGATGTACTGTTCATGGGTTGAATTTACTGTTAACCACCAGGTACTGTATATATGAGGGAGTCTGAGGATGTGGCTTCAGCAATCGGAGTGGTTTTTAGGTGGTTTCGACACCACGCTATTAAAGCAAGGAACAGTGTGAAGTGGACAATCCATCGCCATATAAGCGAAATACCCTTTACTGCCTTGCTTGTGACGTTAAACCCCAATTAAACAAACAAACATGAAATAGCAAGACATTGATAGACAATGACATAGGACTTCAAATGACTACCTCCTTGTTGCAAGCTAAAATGACCGGCGCTCGATAACTAAACTCATAAAGGAGATTAAATCAAAGCATAAGTAAGGGGTCTGATCCACAAGATACATGTAATCTTCGCCTAAGTTCCTCCTAATTGTCATGGTGACCAGACCGTGCTGAAGATATCGGTCGTCATGGTTATCAGGATCAACTTAGTCTAGATGGCTCTGTGGAACTATACCCTGGTCTAGCAAACTAAGGGAGGTAACAAAGTGAGGCTGGTTGTCAGCCACCTCAAAAGTAGTCGCAAGTTAAGACAGCTTAAGTTTGACCATTGTTGTTTAGGAGAAAAATTAAACCAGGCTTGAAGAGTGGTTGATAGTTTGACCATCGTCTAAAATTGGCCATATGAACACTCTATTATTTTCCCTCACAGCCAGTATTTTACATTTTATTTTGCCAACACATAAGAGAAATACCCTTGTGCATGGCCTTGGACACCAGTTGATCTAGGGAGATGTAATACGGACTATGTTAAATTTAGTGGAATTGGCGAAGACAAGTGATCAGAATACAGAAAAGTGATACATGTCTCGGTGCAAGCAGATTTTACTCTTCATTTATTCAAAATATATGTATTCCGGAACCAAGCTTTCGGATGTAGTCCGGCGAAAAAACAGTTGTGAGTATTAATATCTAGATAAAAAAAGATGCTAATTTAGCCGCGGCGGCGTCCCTGTGTCTGTGTTTTATGTAGAGAGAAAATCGCCGTCTTCATTGGAATAGAATTTGGGACTCATTCTGCCGCGAGCCTCTGTAGCTCAGTCAGTAGAGTGTTGGGCCTATTAACCAAATGTTCTGGGTTCAACTCTCTGTGGAGATAAGCACATTTTTCTTTATTTATTTATTCAAAATATATAAATCTATTCATGTGTCTGTGCTTTATGTAGAGAGAAAATTGTCCTCTTTCGCTGTGTTAGAATTCGGGACTCATTCAAACATTTGACATCCTACATAAGGACCATATATTGTTTTCAGACAACGGCTGTGGCTTATGGTCGCATGTGTGCTTACCAATCCTGCTTTGATGTACCATTCACAGGATCGAGTCCACCTGTCGGTCGGCATGTACATAAGCGAGTCACAGATTGTGGCTCCGGCAATTGCGATGTTTTATATGATGTGTCCTCCCGGTTTTCCGTCATAATAGGGCAAGGTGCAATGTGAACTGGACAATCCATTGTCATATAGGGCTGTTCACTTACATGTATACACAGAGATAACCAGATCTGTCATCGGCTCTATGGTGTAAGCTGATATGATGGCAGGTGTCCAATTCACACTGTTCCTTGCTTACATGTGGTGGAAACCTCTTAAAAACTACACATGTGATTGCTGAAGCCACAGTGTGTGTCATATACATGATAATAGACAGAACTCATGAAATACCCTTAAGCACTCAGTAAAACACCAATCAGGCAATCGATCATATTAAAATTTGGAAAAGGGAGATAATTCTTCAATTGCAATCCTTGGACACTTTTGATGTTTTTACTCTCCGTGGTCCGTCCGTCCAATAACAAATCTTGTTATCAGTATAGCCTATTTCAGGAACTACTCCGATAACTTTCATATTTTATTCATAGCTTCCCCACATGGCCTGGTATTGCAGGTATCATTTTGGCTCCTGTCCGTAAGTCATTTGTCTGTAATTTTACATATTTTTGTTATCGGCTAATCTTGGAAACTTCTATTCCGATCAAGTTCATATTTTCGGTTCAGCATCCTCATAAGGTGTAAAATTGTGCTGCTATTAATTTTTTTTCAATTCATTTATTCATTCCTTTATCCTTCCGTTCGTTCCATAACAATTCTTGTTATCAGTATGTTTCAGGAACTACTACTCCAATAACTTTCATATTATATTCATAGCTTCCCCACATGGTCTAGTATTCCAGGTATCATTTTGGTTCCTGGCTGTCTGTCCGTTAATCTAAGTCATTTGTCCGTAATTTTACACATTTTTGTTATCGGCTTATCTTGGAAACTTCTATTACGATCAAGTTTATATTTTGGATTCAACATCCTCATAAGGTGAAATTGTGCTGCTATTAACTTTTTGAGTCTATTTTAATGGCTTTTTGGTGTATTTAACATGAATTATGCATACAAAATACATGCATATTTTTGAAATATGAATCTGGTCCGAACCATAGTTTCTGAGCATTGACGATAACAAGAAATTGTTTACGGACGGACGGACCACGGATGAGAGTGATCAGAAAAGCCCACCATCAGATGAAACTAAATTTGGGACACAGGTATTCTGCCGTTTTTTTTTCTTCTGGAATGTAACACAAACGAGTTAAGGTTTCAAAAGTGTCCGTTAAATACATTTAGTACAAGTATTAAAAGACACATTCAGTCTGAGAAAGTACAACCAATAAGTGCTATAGCGATTGTTATTAATTAACAAGAAACAAAATATCATATCTCATTGTTTTATTACTCTCCCAAAGTAGTGATACAACAAGAAACGCGCTCCAGCGGTTCAAAAATTAATCAGTTTTCACAAAATGGGTAGGTTTTATAAAAGCCTGCTTTGGTTAGCATTCTGGACAACAACAAAACGGGTCAAAACGGTCTCGACCAATGTATACATATTTATATATATATATTTCTATAAGTATTACAAGAGTATGTGATGATAGTTTATCTGATTCACCATCACCTTATTTCAGCAAAATACCAACAACAACAAAACATTTGTGGTGAGGCTTGTGGATAAATGCCCGTCTCCATAGTAACTACCCATTGGTAAAAACAATTGAAATCAAAAGCAAGCATGATTACTTAATTGAAGTAGTTACATGGAAATGAATAAATCTGAACCGAACCTCAATTAATATCAGGTAATATCTTTCACCTGAAGGAACTTGCATAATTGTATATTTTTACCTTTTAAGACATGATTTACACTATAGGTAGAGAAACATTTTTGGAGTACCTAGCTGGGTCAGTGTGATAGCTCCATAAGTACTTATGCCCAGAGATTAACACTATAGGCCTGCTTGCAGAATCGTCAACTCCTTTGAATTATATGGTTATCTGAAAACAGAGACCCAGGCAGTCTCCCCTAACAAACCCATGGCTTCAAATTGACACTTAATTTTCAACATTTAATACCAGATAAAATGTTCAATAACATATCATAGTGAGCTATTCTTTGTCACAAAACATTTACTTCTTTCACACAATTTTCATTCAACATATTCATAAATATAACTTTTTTAAAACAATGAACTGTACATTTTATTGGCAATACTTATTTGTAAACAAGTATTGTATTAGCAGATTAAAAGGTGTAAACATTAACAACCAAAACAACTGACACAGGAAGAAAAAAAAAGTCACAAAGAAAGTCATTAAACAATTGATGGATATTGTTCTAAACAACAGTGGCCGGTGAAATTCTGACATGGAGCCCAGACAAAGGAAAGCCCAGGCTGACTGGTGTGCAATGTACAATAGCAGGGGAATGAAAATGATGAAAGAATGCTGCTCAGTGTTACTTTCTCTTCAGATCAATTACAATATACTCTGGTTTCAAAGTACAGGTTTACAGCCCAGATTTTGGCTCTGGGCTTTTCCCAGATTTGTATTCAGACTGTGTCCTGGGGCCGTTGTTCAAAGCGCCACTAAATTGTATCTTGAATTGGATGTCACGCCATGTTGAAGGTCTATGTCTATTCCACAATTTGTGATTTTATTTGGTGTTAGCAACTAATTGTCTCTCAAGCACCTGGACCCAAGGCTCCATGTCTGGGTGTTTAACGTTATTCCATTTTCTGAGCCCAGCTATAGCAATGCTTCGGAGTCCAGCCTTTTCTCCAGCTGAGCCCCGATAGAAGTCGATTTCTTACAAATCCAAACAAACAAAATTGAATATTTTATTCAATAACCTGCCGCCTACGGGCAGGTAAACAAACTTCTATCAGGCCCACCTCACGGCGCAACCTGGGTTTCAAGGTCAGGGGTTTCATTTTATATCCAAACAGAAAAGAAAAGTATTCCATCTTTTTTTACCACAATAATCCCAGATTAAAACAAATAGAATGGCCATGCTTGGTGACCTTTATACTGGTCACATGACCAAACTGACTAGTGAAATGAATATGATCCACCAGGAACTGGTTTTGTTTGGTTCATAATGGGGTCAGAGGTCAACACTGCCACATAATGATATGATAGGAATATGACTAACATATGACCAGTACACAACAACAAATATTCAATAAGAGTACTGTTTTGTTGGATGTTTCATTGAATGTCAAATATTTACAGTATGTTTTACTTTAAGTTATTTGTAAAGCAATTAACAAATACCAGTAATGTAGACCAGCCATTTTTTGTTATCCATTGAGAATACAGGCACAAAATGACCTATACTAATAAAAAGTACTGATTATTGCAAGTAAAATATTGTGATAGAAAAATAAAGCATCGGAATAAAATAAACTGACAAAACAAAAACATGATAGCCGCCAGTAGATGGTAAACATGGCCGAAGATATGCAAGCAAGCTGCTAGCCCTCATTACATCCCATAACAACTTCTCGTTTATTTGCGATGGAATCCGGGTCCCCAGGCTTGCGTTGGCCTAGGGGGAGCAACAGCCGCACCGAAAGAGGGAAACTCTTCAGTACTGGAGGTGTCAGGAGCCCTGTCCCATGGTGCTCCAGTGACGACAAATTCTCTCTGGACATTTCCTGGACCGCCACCACCAGAATCTCTCTTACTTGGGGGACGCTGCAGCTGCTGGAGGTACTCTTGATCGGTCACATCTTGCAACTAAACAAACAGAAGGGTTAAAGAACTTTTATAAACCAATGGGAAAGTTGTGTACATGGGTTGTGTTCCAGACAACCTGGCAAAATATGGTCATATATATTATATATTCTACTAATATATGCTAAAAGACACCGCCCCCTTCTTACTCTGCTTTACTTCAATATATGGTAAGAAACCCGGCAAATAAACCCGGAGAGGTGGCTTCATCATATCCTGGAGGTCCATTGGGGAATTCATGTACATTGATGGGTAAGCTTACTCAATGTGGACCAGAAAGTTAAAAGTTGAGTACGCCCAGAGTGGAAAGGCTGAACTTTGGGTCTGTTTGGTGTTCTATTCATTTGTATATGGTAACAATTACAAAAAAATAAATAATTTTTTTATGTGCCATTGTTAGAGTGAGAAAAGATCTTACGAATTCCTCCTCAAGGTTTAGCAGATGATCTTTGCAATCGTACACATCATCCTCCTGGCCCAGTATCGTCACAATATTAGGGTCATCTTTATCGGCACGAGGGAAGCGAATGTCAACTTTGAAATCGTCCATTATTTTGCGGACACCTCTCCCTCGAGATCCTATTATTCTGGAGTGAATACGGCTGTCAAGGCGCACCTCGATTTCAGTCATATCCTCCTGGAAAAACAAATATTAGTTAAATTAGGAGGGGCTTAAGTTAAACCAGGAATGTCTCATTTTTAAAACTATTTCTGGTAACTTTTTGACAGACACAAAACTAGTGCTGCTCCAACAGTCACAGAGGGTGGTTTAAATTAATAGAAGCTTCCTCAAAACTTTATTACAATCTCTGCCAACAACGGGAAAACAAACCCTTTTCAGCAAGGTCAAATGATTGGTTTGGTTGTTTTATTTATACTCCAGGCAATTTCACTTATAGGTCAAAGGAGTGTGTTTGTTAGTTTGATTGGGGGTTCAACATCGTATTTCTCTTATATGACAATGGATTGTCCAGTTCACACTGTTCCTTGCCTCATTATGGTGGAAAACCGAGAGGAAACCTGGTAAAAACCACCCTCACACTTGCCAGAGCCACACCGTATAACTCCCTCATATACCTGATGGTCAAGAGATTAAATAAAATCAAACCGGTCTATAGCTGGGCTCAAACCATGCCATAACACAGGTCGTATTACCAACATAGTTTAACATATAGCTAAACACTTGCCAGTGGTCAGTTCAACTTTGAAACCCTGCTTTCTTAGAATTGTCAGTTTTAAACTAAAATTTTTATTTTTTTTTTAATTTACCAATTCTTGGACAATGCGTAGAATTTCTTCTCTGGCAGTCTCTGTGTTTTTCTCAAAGCCAGTGATTGTGATGGTATTCTGGCTCTCATCAGATTTATCTGGGAACTGCACGTTAACGTCATGGTCAGCCCGAATCTTACTGATCACAGCTCCCTTACGACCAATGATTTTAGGGTGATGTGCTGGATCAACTTCCACAGTCAGCTGGAAGCTTCTTAATGCCTAGAAAAAACAATTGTATTTATTCAAAGGATGCAATGGTTATACTCCAATCTTTTTTGACATACATAGAAATTGATAATTTCTAGTTTGATGCCACTTACAGCAACACTGGGGCATGGAGAATCAGAGACTTGAAACGGAACAGAACCCCCGACCGTACTAGCAACAAACAATTACAACACAATAGAATCACAAGACTTTTGTAAGACATCACATAACATATTGGTCTGATGTTGCCCCTTAGCTCTCAAGAACACCCAGACAATGAGAAGCTCCCTGAGGGCAACAAGAAGAACCCTCCTAAAGGCAATTTTGAAGTTGTAAGATCACAGCACCTTCCAAAACACATATTTAATTAGTGCATCTGTTTTTCAATCAACAATAATACGAATTTTGATGTCTATCAAACTGTATAAATTTATATAAATCTAGTTGAATACCTTTTCTTCTTTCTCTGCCTCCAGTTGTTCTACTTTCTCCTCCAGACCCACTTTGGCTCTGGCGACATTAGATGGTGCACCGGACACCAGTATCGTGTCGCTCTCTTGATCAAGAGGAGGGATTGATATACTGACATCGTATTCATCCATCATACGACGGATATCACGACCCTTTGTCCCGATAATAAAGCGATGGAACTCATTAGGGACAGTTACCTCCTGGGTGATCGGGACAAGGTCCTGAGTAAAAACAAACATTAAACCATGTCAAAAACAATCTTAATAAGATTTAGTTTAACTGATGACATTAAAAGTACTGAAGAGCATGATAAACTAAGGTGTCCCTTAACTCTCTCTTTCTAGATGCAGACACCACAAACAGATCGGCTTCCTGTTCCCCTTTAGCTCGGAGAGCACCAACATGAAGCTCCCTCCAACCACCCGCCAAATGGTTATAAACAATTTAGTAAAAAACGGATAAATATCCTTGATGGACTCATTGGTGTTTTGCGTCACGCTTAAGGGTATTTTACTTATAGGACAGTGATGTATTCCAACAATAATTGACACCAGCACATCCATATGTAAAATGTTTTGATAATGTTGGAAAGTGTAACCTCCTCAGTAAAGACAGCATTGCTACACTTCAAATTTACTACCCTTAGCCAGAGATTGATTGATTAGTGTCTAAATGTTATCCCACTTACCAGAAGAGCATTTTTAGCAGCTTCACAATTCTCTGGCTTTCCTGTGATGATGATGATATCAGTTTTGTTAGGCTTGTCTCCATCACCGTTCGTCTCAGAGCTAGCATCTCCATTAACAATCACTTCTTCACCACCATTCTCAGCAGTTTTTTCTAAAACAAGAAAGTTATTTTTGGTCATTTGAAGAAATTGTTCTTTAATTTAGTGCCCCTATTATAATCTACATCCTCCCCACACCTTGCAGTATACAATGAGGCAACACCCACTGACTGAGCCATGTGAAGCATACATCAGGGTCAGTAACCCCATATTATAATAATACTGATGTATGTTTGCTTTGTTTGATGAGGTTTAGGGGAATCCCCCTCTCCATCAGTTGGAACAATGACAAGATAGGATGCAAACCCAAGACCACAAAATAAATTATCTTTACGGTTATACAGGCAAAAGGAAGCTCCCAGTAATTGCTTGCTAGTGATATAATTATTCCTTTGCTAGTTTCATTGTGGTTTTATGCCCCTACTTTACATAATGGCATAGTGTATACAATGTTGTTTTTATATGCCTCACAGAATACATCATTAACATAATTAGTACTTACCAGCATTATTGTTAACAGGTCGGTCAGGAAATTTAATGCCAACCTCATGAACTTTGGTAACCTCTTGAACTTTAACCCCTTTGGCCCCCATAACAGTCCTGTGGTACTTCTGAGCAATAACACACTCCACAGTCACTTGAGAATCCTGTTCAATAATCAAGAGTATAGATTGATTGCTTGCTATTTTATCCTACAGGGTATTTCTCGAACGACAACAATAAAATGTGAAGTGTTTTGATATTAAAGTTAGAAAGTGAATCTTCCCTCAGTGCTAAGTAAAAACAGCATTGCTGCTCTCCCCTCATGTTACAAGTATTTTGATAACGTTATAAAGTTCATTTTCCCCTTTCCCTTTTGAAACTGAAAGTAAGACCCATGCTTTATTCCTAATCAGTTGTATGTTATAAGCACTACAGCTTATTCTTTAATCAGAAGATTGGAATAGTAACAATGGAGGGAATAGTTATAAAGATATTATTAAGCATGTATAGCAACAGTTCTATTTCACAATTAGTCTAGCTTATTTGGATGGCTTAGCATGAATTAGTTTTAATGCGATTGTAATAAGGTGATCTGTGCATTCAATAAAATTTGTAAGACACCAAACATTTCCATATTTACAATTTCTAACACTGAGAGGCGGGACATTCTTTTCATACCCTAATTATTTTATGGTCGTAATGGTCTAAAAAGTGAAAATATTTCATTCAATGGATTCCAAATAGTTTACTATTTGATAATTTCAAACACCTTGTTTACTCATTTATTTATTTATTTATTTCACCACAAAGAATAGTACAAATCATATATGCATATAAACAGAGATAAAGTGGCGGGAATAAAGTCCAAAATGGACTTGTTCTACTCATAGATAAACGGGAAACAAAATCCCATAATTACCAAGTCATCAACAATTTCCAGGATTCTTTTCTTTGCTCCTTCAACACAGTCTTTGGATCCTTTCAACACAACCTTGTCACTCTTCACTCCACTGCGGGGAAATGAGACCGTAACACCGCCATAATCATCAGCTATGTTCCTCAAGACTTCACCTCGTCGGGCTACGAAGTGACGATGGTGTTTAGGATCAACATTGATAGTCGCCTCAACTATCTTGTCCTGGAAACCAAAACAGGTGAAATTTGTTAATTAACAGGTACACCTGGTAAATAGATTTGTTTGATAAAACTTTATCATCATACAAAGGGTTATGTTATTTATCAGACTTTTCAAAACCAGAAATTTATGGGAACTCTTGTAAAACCATAAAGACGACAATCATCAGACAAGTGGACCTCCCATTATATTGCAGGTTGTAGGTTGAAATAGCGATTTTTATGCGTTATACATTGAAAATGACTCATCAGCCCAATGTAAAACCCGACTGAACAAAGCTCTGTCCATTTCCTAGTTGGTTTGATTGATTGGTGTTTTACGCCATGCTTACGGGTATTTTCCTTATATGACGGTGGTGTATTCCAACAATAACTGACGCTACATGTAGTACAACCAAGATGTTAATCATTTCCATAAAGTCGGAATGTTAATTTTCCTCCAGTGCTAAGTAAAGACAGAATTGCTACTCTTCAAGCAAACTGCCCTTAGCCAGAGGACAACTACCCAGTGGGAGAAACAAACAGGGTTTTTTTTATTTTATCAGCCACATTCTCAAAATTTAAATCAAAATAAAATTTGAAAAGACTAATTCAGCAGTCAAAATTGTAGGAAATGATAAACACTGCCAATGGACACAATCTTTAAAACACAAGTCCTCTGAATTTAGGTGTAGTTCTTTTAATTTGTTTGTTTGATTGGGGTTTAATGTCGTACTCAAGGGTATTTCACTTATTTGACGTGCCATCCCAATGGGTGAAAGAAACCACCCTTGACATCACTGGCAACAAATAAAGACAGGACAGGACAAATACAGGACGCAATAGACACCACAAACAGATCAGCTTCCTGTTCTCCTTTAGCTATGTAGTTCTTTTAAAACCGATCACTGATACTCTGGACAATATTCACATAAAAAACCAAACAATTAGTAAAAATACTTTTTAACCATAAGATACAAAATATTATACAAAAACATAAGCATTGTGTGAGTATATATTTAGGTAAATAGGACTGACCAGATCCTTGACGAGGGCCTCCAGCTCTGTCTTAGCTTCATCCACAGACTCTTTCTTGCCCATGATTGTGATGGTCTCCTGGTCTGGGTCTCCACTTGATGGGAAGATCACACGAGCACCCGTCTTCTCCCTCACCTTCAGGTATACAATAACACAGAGTTAGTGTTTGTTCAGTCATACAATACACAGTTACTGTTTGTTCAGTTATACAAGAACACAGAGTTAGTGTTTATTCAGTTATACAATACACAGTTACTGTTTGTTCAGTTACACAATAACACAAAGTGTAGTCTCCTTGCTTTATATAAAACAGAGACAAATGAGAGGAAAATTTGTAAAATTCTGCCACATCTACTTTAAGACCTTGAAACTGAGCTGAACACAGCCTTAAGACACCCGGTGCACTGCACATGGAAGCCGGCCGCATGTCTTGTTTAGGAATTGAATTGGGGTTGAGTGCTGCACTAAAGTTTATTTCATTAAAAAGCAAGCAACATTTGAGGTCACTGGTAACAATACTAAGACAGCACAATCTTATGTTTGTTTGATTGATTGGGGTTTAACATCGTACTCAAGGGTATTTCACTTATAAGATGACGGATTGTCCACTTCACACTGTGCCTTGCCCTATTATGGTGGTAAATGGAGAGGAACCCTCGTAAAAACCACCCCAACGATTGCCGGAGCCACATCTTGTGACTCACTCATATACCTGAGGGTCAACAGACGGACTCGATCCCATGAACGGTACATCGAAGTAAGCATTAGAAAGCGCACTCGCTAACCATTACGCCATGGGCTGACATTCTCATGAGACAACAGTTATGAAGTTTACACAGCAGAGTGATGTCCCTTTCTGAAATAACGTCATCACTTTACGAGCAGGGAGAGCCAACACAAGATTTTTAAAATGGATGATATACGCAATATTTGAAATTTACAGATAAATAGCAAAAAAAAATTGTTTTCCATATATATGGAAGCTGCAGCACAGACGATAGAATTAATCAACTGGGCAGCCTAAAGCATAATAAGGACTTTGTATATTTTTGTTGGAGGTTTTAAGTCCTACTGCTGTTTATGTGACATACCTTTCTCTACATTCGTATGCCACATTTACTGAATGAAATAAACTTACCTTTCTGATGTTTGCCCCGCCCCTGCCGATCAGAAACTTATGATACTCAGGTTTGGCCTTGACCTCAGCAGTGAAACCAGACAGTTGCTAAAAAAAAATTAAAACAACAATTTAATTCAACTAGATGTACCATGTTTAAGGGTATTTCCCTTATATGACGGCAGCGTATTCCACCAATAATTAACACTACCAAAACACTCAATTTAGTTTGTTTGTTTGTTTTATTGGGAGTTTAACGTCATATTCTAGGGTATTTCACTAATTTCTCACAACAGATTGTACACCTCAATGTGCCTTGCCTTATTTCGTTAGATTACTGTTAAATGCAAGCTCATAAAACCATCCACACTATTGCCGGAGCCACATCCACTTATGAATATATTGTTTGTTTGTTTGATTGGTGTTTAAAGTCCTACTCAAGGGTATTTCACTTATATGACGACGGAGACAAAAATAAAACGTACAAACAGATCCGCTTCCTGTTTCCCTTTAGTTCTTAGAACATCAGGGCAACAGAAAGCTCTTCTTTTCTCGCCTCTTACGATCGACCGAGGAAACCGAGGGAGTATTCTGCAGGACTAGCCAACCCGCTCCCCCACGGGGCGAGCAAAATCAGGAGACCACTACACAACGGCCATCAAATAGATGAAATAAGCTTATTTGCACAGCTAGACAAAAAATGTTTTATTCGAAATTTCCCGGGGATGATCATGATAAAACAATTTGCGAAATTTTCCCACCATTTGCAGCTCGTCCTTGACGCAAGTCTTTAATTTACAAATACCCTTAATAGATAAATTGATTAGAGAAATGTGAAGCAGTTAAAGTGGAAGGTGCATAGTATTTCGTAATCAGATTGAAAAACTGGAGCAAAAGTTAAACCAGTGGAACTGTGAATCTACTAACAGTGAGGGGAAATGGCAGTATAGGCTACGTGCGTCATCTCCCCAACGGCGCCTCAAGCCTTCGCAATTCATCTCTAAGTGAATGGAGATGTCCAGAGTAGCTAAGGTGATATTTTCCTGCCTTGAATGGGAAGAGTCGTCCAACACTCGGTAATCAATACATGCACAGAATACACTACCCTGGCTACAGTTTTCAACTTCTTACAATATCACATCTTAAAAATGTCTGAAAAATCGCCATATTTTTTTTTAAATTTATATCCTGCCTTAAAATTTCAACTGTGCCTTTTCCACTTTGATCTTACGATGATGTTAAATTATTGACTGATCAACTAATTGGTGTTTTACGCCATGCCCAAAGGTATTGCACTTTGATGTCAGCATGTTTACCAGCAATACTGGAAACTAGCAGAACCATAAGATGCACCTGTTGGCTTGCAGGGCTATTTCTAGACAAATTTCCCAGGTTCCAATCCCATAATCAGGGTTCTGAATCCGGTTTTAGCTTGATTTTAACAGGGATATTACGAAAATAGTAATATATTGACATTAATTTGGGCTTGAAATAGTTTGGGCGCCCATACGTTTTCCATAACTAAAATGGCTCTGGATACTGCTCTGGCTTGATTGGGTTTTTACGCCATGCTTAACATAGTTTTAATCATGTAAAGGTGTCTCATCCCAAATGGCGAAGAAAATACCCTTTGGCACCACTGTCACCAGGGCAATAGTAAGATCACTCCAAACTGCCCACACCACAAGATTTGAAGACTTGGTTTGTTGGATAGTTACAAACCAAGCAACCATTGCTACACATCTTTACAAGCCATTAAAATATATAGGCACAAATGATCAATATGTACATATATAACAATAGAATTCTTCATGGAAAAAAAATTGGGTTAACATAACATCTAGAATTTAGTTGTAACACCAAGAAATACTAGTTTCATAAGCTGCAGTGCTACTCCAATTTCTCTTAACATTGAAGAAATATGCCTATTAAATTTTTAATAGATGACATTCCTTTAAAGCAAACTTACCCGACAGAAAGAAGCATGGGAATAAGTGTCAAACGATTTGCTTCCCACATCCACACTGTGCTGTGATTGGCTACCTCAGAAATCAAATCTTATTGGCTATCTGATACTTTCAGCTGTTTGGTTAACCAAGTGACAATGCAACCTGATTGGATGCTCTATCCAACATTCAAAGCTGATTGGCTGTTTGAATCGCAATCCCTATTTCCATATCTGAAGTCTGATTGGTCTAATAATGGTCAGCCCAGTGACATTGTATAACATTCATGTATTACACATGCTAAAGAAAACTGATATCAAAGTATTGTTGGAGTCATGGATTGACCCATATCATGGGATGACCTTATCACCTCTATCAGGAAGTTTGACAAGCCACTATGACCAAGATTATAAGCATAGGAATTTTTCATCAGGACATTTGACAAGTCCCCTAGATTATCGACATGGGTTCGATTCCTGACAGAAACTATTTCCAAGCAAAAAATAAATTATAATATTTTGACCTGCAATAACACTGTTTATACTTCCTTGTACCGCTTGATTAGTTATTTACTGTAGGGCCAAGGTACTCTTGGATAAAATGACAAGTCCCCTAGATTATTGGCATGGGTTCGATTCCTGACAGAAACTATTTCCAAGTAAAAAATAAATTATAATATTTTGACCTGCAATAACACTGTTTATACTTCCTTGTACTGCATGACTACAGTAAGGCCAAAGCACGCCTGTAAAATCATGCGACCATGCGACTGTGGGACACGTGAAATCTTATGTCTAGTAAGAAATTTAAAAAAAAAAAAACAACATTTTTTTATCCTACAAAAGATGGATTATTTTGAGAATTTCTTTCCATGAAATGGGACTTAACTAGAGTTAGACTTGTACAGTTGCATGGCTATTGATTGGTGTTTTAGGCCGTGCTGAATTGTATTTCACTTATATGATGGAAGTGTATTCCAGTAATTATTGACACTAGCACAACCAAGATGTTTAGTGTTTCTATATTGTTGGAAAGTTCATTTTCCTCCAGTGCTAACTTGTTTGAGAGGCATTTAGAAGTTGATGAACTAAACATAACACAAGACTTTATGGATTACAAAAGTCATAATAAACCAGAAGTTGTAATCCATAAAGTCTTGTGTTATCTCCAGTGCTAAGTAAAGACAGAATCCCTACTCATCAAACATACTGCCGTTAGCCCAAGGGGTGCATGGCTTTTGAGGGGTGAACATATGAACACTCAAACATATGAACAC
>JAVFBX010143985.1:0-15409 GCA_034783855.1 Mopalia kennerleyi
ATCTGTAGATTATTCATACCAACTCGAGATATCTGTAGATTATCAATACCAACTCGAGATATCTGTAGATTATTAATACCAACTCGAGATTTCTATAGATTATTTATAACAACTCTAGATATCTGTATCTGTAAATTATTATTACCAACTCGAGATATATGTAGATAACCCATATCAACTCGAGATTACGACCTTCTCAGAGATTTGTCTTTGAGAGCTCATCTATAGCATATGGTGATTCATTGGATTTAAGTTTAAATGTACATGCTTGTGTCAGTGTGAATATTTCAGGAAATATACAGAATATTGCACTATCTTTCTAATGAACACTTACAATTGAGGATGATATGTTAGTGACAAAGTGTTCTCAGCTTTTCCGATGTCTATATTATTCAGAAGTTAAACAGATTAATATGGATTTGCATGGGTAACGAAGTTCTGTATATAAGTCTGTAATAAGCGTAACGGAATGTATATAGACGAGTCGCAAGCTCAACTATTGCGGCTTCAAGTAAAACTATTGAAACATCGTTTGTGATGTAAATGCATCTGATAATCAGCACAAAGAAAAGAATATGTTTGTTAAATCTGGGATATAGTATACATGTAGTTGAAGTTAAATAGTTTTTTTTTAATGAATTTAACTTTCATGACTTGCCAGTATAGTATGTCCTGCACTTGAACGGTGTCAAATACAAGCTTCGTATGACATAACAATATACCGTCAATGAAAACCAAAATGTTTTCTTAACCCAAACATTTTGGACCGAAGTCATTTTACCATCACCAACATTAAATTCCACATTAAAGTTTCCGTTGTTAATATAATAATATAACCAGCTGGAATGCAGTTCTGGCATACAGCATGTTGTTTTCATGTTTGACGTAAATTGCTATCTTTACGTTTGTCTCGTCTCTTTATTGAGAACAGGTGTGTAACAGAAAGGAGGGGACTCTCCAAGTTTTCTGGGAACTTTAAATACATGTTTCGTAAAAGATCTATTGAGATTGTCAGGTCTGGTGTCACACCTTCAGACTTGATGGCATCGCCAGTTTGCGCATTTTTGTTTTCTTTGTACAAAAGGCATAATCGCTTGAGCCCAAGTTTTAGGCTTCAATGTTAAAGCATCTCTGTAAAGGGGAGACAACCGATACACTATACTACGTAACACTCACAGATCACACAACAGAATTACAATTAAATTAAATATAGTTGAAAAATAAGAAAAATCCAATCAGATAGTTATAAAAGGATGAGCCAGATTTTAAAAAGAAAGAAAGGAAGTTAGCTATACGAGTACACAACAGATCAAAATGGACTTCTCAACATCACCCGAAGACATGGTATCTCTCTATAGGCCTATATACGGATATAAAGATACCATGCAACATAACGCTGCTTATTTGTATTCTGACCTAGTTTCGTATGCTGGATTTCTATTGGTTCATGCACCTTTACACGATGGCTCTCCAGTGAAGCTCTATCACGTGTATTTGGTCGACCCAGGTAACACGATAAAGGTTTCTAATGTACCAAGGCTAATACATCCTTGTTTAAACTTTGGCTTGCAAAAATGGCGAGACCAAGTTTTAGGCTTTATTTTTAAGGGATCTCTTATAGAAGGGAGACAACCAATACACTGTTGCTAAACACTCAAATATTACACAATAGAAACACAATCTTATTAAATCGACTTGAAGAAACTAGAAAAAAATCAATCAGATAATTATAGAGCAGATGAGATAGCCAGATCTTAATCAGACAAAAACAGGAAGTTATCTACACATCTACACATCAGATCTAAACGGACTTCTCGAGTGCTCAGTTAGCTCAGGCCAAAGCGGCTCCACAGCGGACCTGGATACTGTGCAAAAACTATTATAGAACGTACATATTGAAACATTGATTACTTGGATTTTTTCCTTCATGTGCTTTTGACGTACTGGATTAGTTGGAATAGCCGAATATATTTGAACAGATAATAACAGCTATGGGAGAACAGCTAAATGTCATGACGACAAACATGAACACAGGTGAGAAATTACAGCGACAACCGGACAAACCGGAATCTAAAATAGTCTCGAAACGACAACCGGACAAACCGGAATCCAAAATAGTCTCGAAATTAACTTAGGAAGCAGGAAATGACCATTGTAGAGAATAAAAAAACCCAGAGAAGAGGAAAACCAACAAAGGACATAAGTGAAGTGAACAAAAAAAAAATTCAGGATTTGAAACAAGATGACCTCAAACAATAGAGTAGGATGCTGTGAATGGTGATAACCGTACTAAGACACCGGACAACTGTCCCGAATGTATCATAGAATTGATAAAACAACAGCCTGGGTATGAAAATATCTATTAGTGATGTTAACATTGTTCACCATTTAGGATCTATACGACCTGATGTTGACACTTAACATAGCGCAATATCTTAAAATTTACGTCAGGATGCATGACAAATGAAACAATCTGTAAAATTACAGCACTGAAAGGTTCAAAAGTTGGCATCTATATCCGACCACCCACATAGAACTTCTGCCTGGGCTAGGGACGGCAGGATTTATGTGAAAAGTCAAATTAAAATACTGCTGTCTATTGACAGCCTCGATGAAAAAAAACATGTGGAAATGTTCACTGTCACAATCCGACAATACGAGAACGACCCCAAATAACAGCGCGACCGCCATTATATATAAACACGAGTGTACGTTTATGTCTCTTGTCCTCTCATATGAACTTTGGTTCGCTTGGCACCACTTTTAATATAACTTTTTTTTGGGCCTATGAACATCAATGCTCTTACTTGAACATCTCGAGCATGCACTCGTACAAAAGCTGTATATTCACTGTGCACTCACATTGTATTATAGTTACCCTGCCGATTTATAAGCCGAGCTTTTAAACCCGGTTTTAAAAATTTTATTTTGCGTATCAACACTCATATTTGAGCTGAAATCTCGAGTACGCATTCATACAAGAGCTGTATATTCACTGTACACGATGTATTATACGGTTTATTTAAAACTATATAATGCCACGTATAGATCAAGTGTATATTATAGCCAATTTAAATAATGTCATTTTTTTTTAAAACTCCCTGTCATGTTATATTTGAAGTGGTCAGATTCCTGATGCCAAGTCAAAGTGAATTCACCTTGTACCCTAAGAACATGGTAATGGAATACCTGCTTATGGAATACAACACTGTAGAGAACCACAGTAATGATACTCACGAGCAATAGGTGTCTTAATTATATTCCCTGCTTCCATTTCAACCTGACAGTCACCACTCGACATTGAATTGCTCATCACTCCCTCACAAAACCAGTTTTTTTGGCGACATCGAAAATCTATGCCTCAAGCGGCAATAAAACTCAGTGATGTACGCCATATATACACACTCCTATTGGTGATAACTTCCATAAAATCTATCGTTGGAATGACCTTAATCATCATCAATCCAATTATAATTCCGAATCATCATTCAATCATGACAGTCCGAAAATCCCGCCGATGACAATGACTTATCTGTACTCTGCATGCGTGTCCGTAGCATAAGAAAACACTATGGCGAACACACCGGTTAAATTCATAACTTTAACTTTCGTGTCCTAGGGTTTTCTGTAAGCTGGATTGATTTTCCCTCAGATCATCTTTATTCTATACCTGGTTATACCGCCATCAGTTCAACAAGAGCTGATCGTCAATCGCCAACACATGTTATGCTTTATATAAATAACAATGTTACATCCTATACTTTTCTTAACAATCTCTGAGTATGAACCTCTCTTGATTAACATTGAATATAATAACTCTTATTTTGGAAGACTTTAATATTAAGGAATTTCTTGTTTCAATGAAACATTTTTTCTGCTATTGTCAAATTACTAAACCATTCCGCATTACGGAAAGATCTACCACACTAATAGATAATATCTTTACTAATGTTGATTATGGCCGAGTTCTTTCTGGAATCTTTCTTACTGATATCACCGAACACTTTCCAACTTTCATTCATAGTTGTAAACCTGAACCCAAAGCTCTACCCTCAGCATGCGAATACCGCAAAGAAACGCCACAACTGAAATATACATTTTCTGAAAAACTGAAAAACATAAATTGAGAAATTGTATACTAACAGGATTATGCAGAATCTGCACTTTATGCCTTTAACGTCATAGTTTTTTTTCATTGTATAATGAAACATTCCCTTCACCCAAAAGAAACACAAAACCTTGAATCTCAACTACTTTATTAAAATCTATTTATGTTAAGAATAATCACTATAGGCTACAGCTGCGCAGTAAAACTGATCGTAAAACTGATCGTAAATATCGCAAAAAATAAAAAAATAAATACACTCTTTAGTAATGCGTAAGTCCTTTTAATAATGCCAATCACGATAAATGCAAGGTGCATCAACAGTAATACTTCCTTATCCAAAACATTCACGTCTAATGGCGAAATAATAACTGATCAGCTAAACCTATCAAATCAAAACATGGCGATTCCAAGCATTTCGACAATTACCGTCCCATATCTATATTGTATTCACTTATTAACGTATACAAAATGGAAATTGCTGATATGATAACCATTCATCAAGAAACAAATATATTCTCTCTTCAAATCAGTATGACTTCAAAGGTCCAACTATTCTTCTTCCCTTGCTAAAGAAAACAAACTATTGACTACTCTATCTTCGTTCAACTGCCCAAAGCGTTTGATATTATAGACCTTGATATCATTCTACCCAAAATAAGCCATCAACTCAAAGCTGCATATCTACTCGTCATCAATCTATTCTTTTGACAACTGCATATCTCCTTTTTCTGAATCACATTAGAAGTTCCTAAGGTCTCTATCTTTGATTCGAATTTGATTCTTATTTATATAAACTACATTATTTCTTCCTCTGATATTCTTGATTATGCTGATGATGATTGTGCAGTTGCTCATTTAATGACCCCAAAGAAGCAATTGCCACTTATCACTTTGACAACTTATCAGGGCTCAATGCAAAACTGGTTACACACGAAGAAGCTATCTCTGAACATAAGCAGAACTTAATTCACGCTCATCAAACCATTCCGAAAATCTCTCCCTCTTGATTGCTCTATTCGATTGAGTTCAAGTAGATTAAACTCCAAATATTGAATTTTGACCCATATTTTTTGGTCAGATGACGGATTATGCTTGTGTAGACAGCTGTATAGATCAACTGTTTATTCGATTTTACCACTAGATTACCTTCTGCCGATTTTCAAGCAAAAATTCCTATCATTTTTTAAACATGAATGGCTTCTCACCTCTGTCGACAAAGGTTATTCCATGGCTATGTGATAAAGAAGTCGTCAGCGCAGATCTTTTCAGTTAGAGACACACCCAGCGATCGCGCACATCATTCTTTAGAATGGAGACCCTACTATAACTAAATTATGTATGTATGTCGCTATTTCTGCTACAAAAATTTTGCGTTTAATCAGTTTCTCTCTTCAGAGACCTAATGTATTCTAGTTTAACAAGTTTATATCTCTGATATTTCCTCATAAATATAGTCTTCTCTTCGAGTTACATGATTCTTTCCGTCGACTGTTCGACAAGAAATCATTACCTCGATCTTCACATTCCATACTGTCCAACAAATCTCTCTCGCCGCACATTCTGGGTCACTGATGCTCTTGAGTGAAATAATTAAGCTTCCTCGCTAAAACAGAATCATTCTTTTTTATATGTATATATTTCTTGTGTATATGTTGATGTAACTCGTATATATATTTACGCAGTATCATCTGAACATTTATTTAGACTTGCCACAATCGTCTTTTCACGTGATAGATCAAGGCCATTGTATTTTATTTCCGCCATTGTACTTTCAGCTTTAAATTATCTTGTTTAACTTACATTTCTCATATAGTGGGTAAACATGTCCAATATCAAGAAGGAGAACAAGGTAGAGGTTCATTTCTGAATTCGACTGATTGCCATCTTGGTGTGTGGAATTAGATGAAATGCAATCTCATCTCTTTCTTAACTGGAGGAAGCTATTTTCTAAGTTTGAAATAAATCCGTGAATTTGTTCTCAAGCCTTGTTTTCGCAACACATACTTATATGTCTAATTACACATACTGCACAGCAAACAGTGGTATTTGTTTTCAAATGCACTTCATACAAAATGGCAAAAAAGATCTGACCCCCACCTCCTCCTATTGGAAAGAAAAAGTTTTGTTCTTTTCGAGCGATTTCGAAGCTTGCTTGAACTGCCTATCGCTTTAGGCAAAACTAGTAAAACCAAACTTGACAATATTTCCACTCTGGTAGGAATGTTTTAACATTGTTCTGCATTAAATCTGCTAAAGTTGAAATAATTTTACTGTCGCCGAAATCATATAAACCGAGGCAAAAATATTTGTACATGGGTAAACATAAAAAAGAAATGTAAATAAAAAAGAAATTCTCGTGTAAGTTGAGTCCACGGTAGACAAGCTTCGGGGTAGGGTTTTACAAAGAGCGTTTTTCTGATTGGGTACGAGCGAATTCCAGAAGAATATGATCAGAAACGTTGTGCTTGTTTTAAACATACAGATCTGACCTGCGTCCGATTTGCTGGTATAAATATATTAAGTTTTTTGCTGTTTTCTCATGTTTTAGTTTTGGTTAATTTTGAAACTAATGTCCCTTATATCTCCTAAACAGAATGATTCGTCGACATTTCACGATACAGTTACAGACTTGAAACTGGAAGTGAACTTCTCTTCCAGAAAATCAGATGCCAGTAAAGTTATTTCCAATTGAGTTTTTGTTTACGTTGTCGTGCAGTGTATCGCACTGTTTATGTTTACAGCTAAAGGTGGCCTATTTATGATTAACACATATCTTGGAAACTGACCAAACGATTAAATCATTCATGGTTTGTCTATCTGTTAATATTAGGAGAAAGATATGCAAAATAAATTGTTTTAATCTAGATGCTTTTATATAATATGAACGCTTTGAGATGTGTGTATGTTTCGATTTCGTGGTTTGCATTCTATGGCGGGTTCAAGGTTAATGTCATCTATGAAGAAACCTTAAATCCATTCATTGAAATATCTGTAGTCTATTGATAGACCGACATACTAAGGTGTTAAAGAGAGAGAGAAAAAAGTACTTGCGAAAGTATAAGAGTTTTAATAAAAATATATTGATGAGCTGCCATATGCGGCAATGTACGAATTCAGAGCTTTCGGGGCCCCTGTATCCTCGCCTTATTTGGCTGGGATGATACGGCCCATGACGGTTCCAGCCTTTAGGGTGGAAGATAATTCGAATTCAACGCGGACATACCCTCAGTCAAAAACTCAGTCATTTAAAGGTTATGTCGCTGTTGTTGCTTACACCAAAGCCTGGTATGATGAATAATTAAGTTTCTAACGTTAGTTTGTTAAACACATCAAGGATTATATATTATATATTATTGGCATTAACGGCTCTGGTGGAACCCTTTTTGGCAAATTTTGGCAACTGTTTCAAATGGTTATCCCTTTAATTTTTATATCAAAGAACCGTTTTTGTTGTTATGGTTCCGTTTTCAAAAGTACCCTCATAAAACCTTTCTTTCTACGAGTTTACTCTGAACTTGAACATCGTCAAAGCGATCTTATATTACCCTGTAGCCTCATGGAAATACGAATCAGGTATCGGTTATCAAACCGCCATTTTCCTCTATCCTGCCGTGAAGGCAGATTTGCAATTATGCAGAAAATAAACCAAAATATTGAATCCCCATGTGCATCTTTTATTGGATTTGTAAGTTTGCTCTATACTATTAAGGACAGTAACAATAATTTTTTTGCACACAAAAAGGGCAAGTTTATCTCACAACAAGATAGATAATTGATTGGAAGGGGATATACACCTGTATTAGGCCGATAAAGCTACTCAATACAAATGTTATCGCTCTCCATCTAAATGGGATGCAGAACGATTGCACGATACGCCGTAGCGAATATGTGGAGTACAATGACTGTGGAAATGTTATGCCGCCTAAACTTCTCCAAACTAAACAAGCAAACTGTCAACAGTGGAGTCCGTGTTCTTCTCTGTTACAGAAAGAGGGACGCCTAACCTTTTGTGCTCACAAAAATCAATCATCAACTTGAAATAACTCCCTAAAATGATAAATAGAGCCACATTATACTCTCAAGTTTCAGGGTTTTATCCGGTGACAGATTAGGCAAATACTGTTTCGTTTTTCCAACAATAGTGGGGGTATTTTTAGTAACAATCGGACAGAGCTTAATTTCAGCAAAAAACTGTATTAGAGACAGGATATCTTGGTATGATTTATATTTTCAGGAAGTATGCAATTATTTGGGGGAGATTAGACGACCAAATACGGTTGACATGTCGTAAAGCCCACTCTTGGGACCGTCCGATTAACATTCCAACTAAAAATATCCGCTTATAAATCTTTTATGAAATCTAACAAGCAATGATTGTGTCTGTTAAAGTATGTTGTTTGTTTAGAAACCCAAACAAATCTCCCATGGACGCATCTGGTCATTTAAGGTATATCTATCTATATAGAACAGTTATATGCCTTAAATGTCAAATGTCTTCTGGGTTATGTCTGATCCTTAAATGTGAAATATGGATTCTAATTAAACAAATTCTTGGAAAGGGAAATAATGTAATAAGCAAAATGGAAAGAAGATTATTTACAAACGTGTAATATTTCAGCATTTCTATATTGAAATAAGTAAAGGTGACGGCATATATATATATCATTTTACGACACAAATCTTGATATAATTTAGAAATATTTAATAAGTGAACAGTTTCAAACAGCTGTCCCACGTTAGTCCAGACTCTCAATACTATCTGACGACATATAGGCGTGGAATGGGAAGGGATAGGTGAATTACGAGTTCGAACTTTTCGAGTCCAAACGTCTGAATCTGGGAGCAGATGTGAAAATATAGATCATTTTCCAGCAAAATGTTAATCAAATGGCGTAGCAAAATAAATCTCCACCCACGAAAGGAAGAAAAACATACCAAGCAAAATCGTTTTATGAGGGCTTGGGGGCATATTAACAGAGAAAATAAAGCGCAAAATGAAGCGCGGGTCCATGGGCCGCATAGGCCCATTCAGGAAGCTCTCAAGCTCTATACACGGTCGCAGGCGAGTTTTGGGCCATTTTCGTCATATAACACTAACATGTATATCTATGACTTTTAACATCATTTTTTAATCTTTAATCTTATTGCGTATTTCACATTTTTTAAAAGTCTAAAACAATTAGCTGGCTATATGCCCATGTTGCCTATCTAAGAGGCTTTTTGTTTCAAGTCAATCATTTGGGGTGTTTTGTATCAGGTTGACGTTCCAAGGTTCTATAAATATTGCATTTAAGTATCATTCTTTAATCTGATTTCATTTGGGAGGATTTTCGTGTTATAGAAACTGAATGTATACAGTTTTTTAGGTTATGTCGGCAAAACACTTTCTTAGTGTGAACAGATTATAGTTTAGAAAGCTTCAGAGATTGATACGCCTCTGGGAATCGATCCCACAACCCTGAGGGTCAGGTACGTAATAGCCAACAGTAAATGCCGGCAACTTAGACTACTCAGCCATTTGATCTTTTACCCGACCGATATTTACTGCTGGCGTTTCGGTACCCACTCTGATGGTCGTGGATTCGTTTCGCGGACGGATCCAACCTGCATTTGTTTAAAACTAAATCTGTCCAAACCAAGAAACCACGAAAATGCTTATTGCATATTTTTTAAAAAGTCTCAACATATTATTGGTCCGTGTTGCGATGTTGATTGCCTTAGAGGCTTTTCCTAACATATCAGTTTATTTGAAACCTTTTTTTATCTCCAAGTAATTGACCACAGACGCTGTGAATAATTGTGGCCGATGGCCTGAAGTTTTCAGGCGCAGATTTGATTCAGTGTCGAGTCAATGACCTATATTTCAGCGGACCTTTCAGTGAATTGGAAGTAAACTCAGTGAAACGACCATTTAAATTTGTCATCGTGAATTAAGGAAATCTGATAACGTGAACGGCTGGTCATCAAAGTGTATGAAGGTGAGATGTAAGCTAATACCAGAAAAAACCTCCATTGTTGAGACAAACTAGAAATGTGTATTATTTGAACTGGGATTCAGAAAATGTTGTATAACTCCTTTCTTGTAAAAAGTGTCTGAAATAATATGCTGGTGAAACAAAAAACCGCCATCGGATAAGAGCCAACAATCATTGAGTCACATTAGGTTTAAACTGTTCTCCAATAGCTGAACATTTCACTGTTTCGGATCATTTTGTTATAGACCATTTTGACAAACCGATTGATAAAACACTTATTTTTCCCCACGAAGAGGAAACCAAACAGAAACGTTTAGAAAGAGAGTCATATTGGAATGAAACTCTTCAAATGTTATATCCACTGGGTTCCCAATTGAACCCAGGTAAATGGTCTAAAATAGAAATCCATGTAATTCCATTCGTGTTCCGATATGATCAACCTAACACCCAGTTGGCTAGTCTCCTTCCTTATATCAAAGTCATCTACCTAAAGTGTCTACTTCGCTCTCACAAAAACCCATTATAGCGTATATACTTTATATATCATGTAAATGGTCTTACCTTCTCTCGAGATGTCTAAAGGTTACCTATCGATACTCGAGATAAAGATCTGTTTAGAAACTTGTCTCTGGGAGTTTATCTAGAACATGTGATGGTTCATCGATTTTATTTAATCAACATACCTGTGCCAGTCTGATTACTTTTAACAAATATAGTATAGGGTACAATCAGGAGGGGGAAAAAAGAGGAACTAAACTTTCCCGGGCGGTTGAAAGAGAGCTTTCGGTTGCTTCCGGTAGCTTCTTGATGTTTAAGTTTTGCGTTTTATGTATAGGCTTTTCTTGCCATTCCCTCTCCCCTTTCAGTTTTTGGTTTGACTAAGCAACACTTTTGATCAGGCATTATGGGGTGGGAGGGAGGGGTGAGGGTGGCTGCTGTGTACGTGTGTGTGTGTGTGTGTGGGGGGGGGGGGGGGATATGGGCCCCTAGCCGCCCACTTTAGATTTACTTGCACCGCCCTTGTGTTACATGTTAATTCCCGTTTTGCACAACCAGTCAACCACAGATGATGTGTCTTATTTATAATAAAGATAAGCAAACATACATGATATGCCTGTCCACAACTGTACTATATTTTCTGATATAAACAAGAAAATGATTCACAGAATAAGACTATTGGCGAGAAAATGACTATATTAATGAAACACATGGAATTGCGGACCAATTAGTATGCCTACAATATTTAATTGTATATGAATTACGATCAATATCATTGTCCTCTGGTAGCATGGTTTAGTGCAAACAATATTAATGGAATAAAATGTACGCCCTTCTCCTGCACAATTAACTGTAGCTGGCAATATCGAATTTGTATCGAACTTTTTAGATCGTTAACCAATAATCAAAAGCAGACACTCAATGTATCGTTAAAAAGAACGAATAAATATGAATATATGAACTGATCGATCGATATTAAATAAGACAAATGAATGCAAGGGAATGCAATGCCGGTCCTTTGGAGAAGTTTTGAGTTTTGTAGCCAAATTTTAAGACATGAATGCTGCTGACGAACTTCCGTAATGTGATACACTGTCATTATATAGTTCTCATTAGACAAACAAATGTTCCAATAATAAACATGTTAATTAACCGTTCCCGAAATAGCTTATTATGTCCATATTGACATTTATTGGGTAACAATTACAGGCCGTTAACTACTAATTGAGCAAATTAGAGGCCCGCTATCACAGGCACAATAACTCTGTTTGCTCTTTAAATTAACTTCATTTGCTTGTTAGTTTTTATACTGAGCTTCTAAAGTCAGTGTGGCCTTAATACTATTTTATATGTGTAGATTAATGTTGACAAGTGTCCACTTTATTGATGTCTAACTGTGCAAATGCTGTTTGGTTGAAGTAAAAAAACATTGATTCATTAACTTGCCGTTTAGGAATTTCGGTCTTAAGCAAATTGTTCAACCAACTGGAGATAACCATGTGATTAGAACTTGGTGGATTTGGTGTTTTTTAACTGTTAGTAAGTAAACGCGTGGGTGTTCTCTGTAATCCCATAAACTGTCAATATATCGGGCTTTGTTTTAACGATAATTGGCGTCCTACTTGGCAAGAAAGTAGAATTGCGTGGGTGTATAAAACCATGTTATACCAGTTCTTAGATAAGACTTGAGCCAAGACAGTCTCACTTCGTATAGAGTATTAAGATCATTGACAGAGATACGGTATCAACTCTGATAGAAATGATTTTGCTTTAATACTAGTAATAATAGTAACTATTTATGTTGCTGAATCTATCTAATACTGATTTATCTTACAAGTTCCTATGTCGCAAATATTTTTCACGGTTAGTTCATATGGAAGAACTATGGACATGTGAACGGGCTTGACAAAAATTCTACCAAATAAAAAAAAATGCAAAAGAGTAAGTCGATAAGGCGTAGTTTTAATAGTTGGGATGTAATCATAATTGAATGAGAAGTCTTGCAGTTTTAATTGCCTCAAACTAAAACACAGATACATCATAAAAAGTTGTTTAATGCAGATCCAACACACAATTGACGATAGAGACACCAGACGGTAGACAATCGTCTTCGTATAGGCTGAGTTTTAAAGCAGTTTATGACCAGACGGGGCTTTCTCGAGCTGAACAAACTCTTGAATCAAACAAGATTGATGCAAACAGAATATAAACAGGACAAACCCGTAATTAAAAAAGTTTAAATTTTTGGGTAGAACTGACAATAGAATTTGTAGAACAGTGAATTTTTACTGGCTAACTACCATGACGTAAAATCATGATGGTTAGAACCAATAGTGGTACTCAATATTCTCTTTGATTCTAAACGAGCCTTTTTCAAGTTGTTGCATGTCTATGTACTCTAGGCCTAACTATTTCTCTCTCTAGCCATTGTTTCGTCTTTCTCTTTGGTTGTAACCCGGAGACCCGGTTTCTTTGTAAATATTAGTTTTTGTTCGACCCTGAATCCCAGCTCCCCATATGAAAAACGCATTTGGTAACTTTTTTTATTTGATAGAGAAATGATATGGAACGGCATGATCTATCGCAATGAAAAACTAACAAGAATGTTCAGAAGAAGCGGCTTATTTATCAAATAAGGCAATCTTTCAAGGCGGAGATTTCAAAATTCTATGACAATTGTTTCACGTGAATTATATTATGCACAACTTTGTTTTCAAAATGGCTTTGAGCAAAATAGTGGAGAAATTTTAGCTTTATTTCTTTATCCGTATTCGACACAGTCAATGGAAAATAACTCGCCACGTATGTCAATTTTTTTGTTAAAATAATGTAAGTGTATCTTTGTGGCCAGTTCGCTGTACATGGGGTGCTTAGTGCGCAACGAATCGCATGATATCAAACACATTACATTCCTCTCGTCACAAGAGGGCACACACAGGGCGATTATGGTAACACTCCAGCCGTCACTTATAGGATTATTTGACTCATGATAATTCGAGTTATAATCAAACAATGAGCATAAAGTCTTGTTTTAATTTTGGTTACAAAATCTAAGGTTAAAGCCTCTGAAAAGAGTGTATTTCATCTTTTTATCAAAATGTGTGCGCACAAGACCAACTTCATTATGACGTTGCTGGACAGCATGCAGGGAACATATGCCTATGATAGCTAGCTAGCTCTATGTCGTTGCTAAAGCGACAAATACGTGACTTTCTCACGGCGAGTTATTCCCCTTTATTTACTTCAGTTAACTAGATCCGATATTGTCGATATTGGTTTTAATTGATTGATTTATAAGTGTTTTACGCCGTGCTTAAGTGTATTTCACTTGTATGACGGCAGTGTATTCCAACAAGAATTGATACAAGCACAACCAAGATGTATCGTTTCCATAATGTTGGAAAGTTAACTTTCCTCCAGTGCTATGTAAAGACAGTATTACTACTCTTCAAGCAAACTGCCCTTCGCCAGAGGGATGTCGATATTAGTCTCAGCAAATTAACGCATTTCATTGAATAAAAAAGGCTGTTTATTTCTAAAGTTTAGTTACGTTTTTTTTGTTTCCTTGGGTTTATCTTAGCCCAAATGCAAGCATGAACTGTGCTATCAATCGGATATCTTTTGGTGAAATGAAAAAGTTTCTAAAATCGATAAATATTGATTTGTTTTTCTCTAGCGTAAATAGAAAATATTTTAGTTTAACATTTGTTAATCAACGAGGTTCTATACTGTTACAACATCTCTCTAAACTTCCGAAAAGTAAATCCTGGCACTCTATGGTTACAGATTTTTTTGGGCCGCATTGTGATGGATCGTATGGGTTATTCATGACACCCTATCTCCGTATTATTTGATATACTAAACCATGTAAAATCTATTTATCGATTTCAAGCATTTGCGTGGGTGTTTTCCTACATCGTTTTATACTAGAAAACCCTCGATAACAGAGCATTATAGTTTTTAAAAAAAGTTTACAGAAGCTGTTTTACGCCGCGGCTTAGCCATATTAATCAAAATGAATTCTGTTTACAAAACCTGTTTTATACTCAACCTGTTTGTCAAATGAATCTATTTAGCATAAGCTTTTATACACCCCCAATATCGTCATAATTGACTCAGCTTGTAGAAGTTATTCTACACCCAACCGATGTTCGTCTTTTTTTTAACGCTCAAATATTTCTGCAGACAAACGAATTTAGTTCGCGTAATATATTTTCCCCATAGCCATGCCGATGTTCATCAAAACGAACGAAGTTTTCAACGGCTATTTCTTACTTTAAAATGCCTTTTTTCCAATACGAATTCAGTTTATATAGGCTGTTTTACACTCAGCATATGTTTGTCAAAACGATCTAAGTTTATAGAGGTTATTTTTAACTAATGCAATGCTCGTCAAAACGTACTGTGTTTTCAAAATCTATTTTTTTTTTCAAATAATGTTAGTTAAAGAAATCCAGTTAAAAGAAGTTATGGTATTCATCGGAACTATTTCAGTTTGCTATGGTGTCTTTGGGTGGACAATTTTTGTTCAAACTAATGCAGTTTATGGAAGCTTACACTAAAAAAGCTTTGTTCAATATCCAGTTTACAAAATATAAAATTACTGAACAAATTCACTTGTTTCAAACCGAATGAATAAAATTGACTAATGTTGCATGGTTTGTTGCAAGTTTTTCTCTAACCTTAGAGATGGTTTTTAAGCTTCAGGTAAATACATTGTGATTAGGATTTGTTGAGGCTCTTGATATTTTTGTCATAAATGTGGATAAATAAACCATGATCTCTGTTTAATGTGTGACTTGATAATGGTAAATGTGGATAAATAAAC
>JAVFBX010144094.1:0-15407 GCA_034783855.1 Mopalia kennerleyi
AGAGTGCAGGAAAACTTAGCAGCACAGGATTTGATGACTCAACTGGTGCTTGTGATCCTCTTTAATTGATGATAACCGGAGTTACGATCAGGTTATGAAAATGGAAATAAATGTATTGTATTACACACAAAAAGTTTTACTTATTTATAGAAAATGGTTTTTGGGTGGTCTTTTCCTTTAGGTACGCAAATATTAAGATAGAAAGCCCATAATACGGCTTACAATTTGGCCTATTTTTGTATTTGTGTTCACTGTTGAATTGTTACCTATTTCTCTTTTCATCATCAATTGTAACGACACTTTGTGATATTCATTGGATGAAAAGCAATGCTGAGAACTTTGGATAATTAAAATGAAAATATGTATTAAATTAATTCATCGCGCGGTACAATTAGTGCATAAATAATATTTATAATCGATCTAATTAATTAATGGTTATATAAACACAAACCGTTTTGTAACAACGAAATTCTGGAGGGAGAGTCCTACCTATATTTTGCAAAATATTGGGCGTAGGAAAATTGTTTTACTCAAAATCAACCCAGGGTTCCACAAAAGTCTAAAACTGTTTTTCGCTCTTATTGTGTATGCGAAACGATACAAATAACGAATTCACAGGTATAGTGTAATTCCAAAATTGTGTCGCAATATTTAAGCATTTAGTATACCACAAGCAGTAGCTAATTACAAAATGGTAAAATAGTGAAATCAAAGTAGAAAAATTATACTATTTTTGTATCATGTTAACCCTTTTTGTGAATTTACAGGTTTCTGTGTTGAAAACAGTTCTGCATTCTCATTATAAATTATTCCGTGTAAAAGTATCTCAAACAGAAAACTGTTATCAAAGCTTCAATTCGATATAGTTATGTATCATTTGAAATTAATTTAAATACAGTATGTAAATGTAACTTATATACGTGTAGTTTTTGTGTTTGGTTTTCCTAATATTCCAAGGTGTTAAAATGAGAGTTCTTTTAAAACGAGTATTCCGTCCATCTTGATTTGTTTATTTTTGTACTATATTAACAAAACAATCACATTTGTGAAGCTGACGTGTACTGTATGTGATTGATGTATTGTATATATTTAACCAATGTAAACCTTGCTGTAATAAAACGTATACTTTACTACACATAAGAGAGTCACAAATGTGTAAAATTCATATAATTGCCTACTTAAAATAAAGCAGTACTGCAGGGCTGCATTTCGTCAAAATTCATGATAATGTAGCCCTGCAAACAGGACAGCGAAGAATTCCCCTCACAGTCACGTGGTTTAAGAAACCCGCACCCCTGTGGTAAAAGCAATCCACCAAGTTCCGTACAAGTTATTAGATAATTCAAATAAAGCTAATTCCAATGACAATATCACATTTATTCCTGCTACCGACCTTCGAAACTAAAACGAGATGTGTTCCACTTTTTCTTTTTCTCCACTGAATTTCGTCGTTTAACTCGAAATCCGCCATTATTTCGTTCCCACGCTGTCCGGTAAAACGCGGGCGCGTAAATCCAGTTCGACGAAGTATTGCGGATTTTGAGTTGAGCAACGAAATGGAGTGCCGAAGGTGCAAAACAAGGTATGTAGCGGGAATAAATGCGAAACTGTCATTGGAATTAGCTTTATTTGAATGATCTAACTTGTGCGGAACTTGGCGCACTGCTTTAAGGTCATGCTGGCCCCGGTGGGTTCAAAATGAAACAAATTTTTGTTACCACTATGATAAAAAGTTAGGTATTCAAACTATATGTTGTTGAAAAAAATACTACTAAATACTAATTACAAACAGGTAAAATTCGAGCCACTTTTTTAGTTTTCCCTTGATCATATCCAAGCGGTAAAACTTTAATTGCCTATTTCTGGCAATTCAATTTCAAGCAGACACTACATTTTTCATGGCGCTTTTCTAAAAAACTATTCATGTTAGAAACTTCAAATTTGTACAATTGTAAAGAACACAATGTACTCTAATAAACAGTGTATAGTTTTTTAGAAGTTCGTCCTTGATTTTTTAAAATGTTTTCTGAAAGTTGTATTTTTTAAGACTTTCCAAGGGGAGCTAGACCAAAAAAAAAAACCCCGCTGTGATAGATGTTACCAAAATTTAAAAGAAATGAGGCACCGTTTTCTAGTTCAAGGCCTATTCTACTAGATCAACTAATGTATTGAGTCTTATCGTTATTGCACTTCGAGAAATAAACCTTGAAAAATGCAGTCTATTTTTTTGTGTTGACATTTACTCATTTTGAAATATTTTTAGAAATATTAATCGGATTTTCACCACATTCCCAAATATGTAATCCTGGGTATTCAAGCTTTCAAAAAATATAAACATATATATGGTTCAGATTTATACTCTTCTGCATAATAGACTAAATACAACAGGTGTTCTGAAAATCGACCAAGGGTCCAGCAAGACCTTAAGTCGCCTTATATCGCAGGAGTGCGGGGTTGTTCCACTGTCGTGTTTACGCATCTTCCTACGCAATAACAGCAAGGGATATATGGTATTGTGGAAGTCTCGCCTAACATATACTGACCCTTGCATAGGAAGATGGGTTATATGACGTCCATTTTGTTTATGCAAGATTTAACTTGTTATGCTATCAGACTCTCCAGCCGTGGTCGAAGTTAACGCTAGACGAGTTTGATTCACACAACACTATAGGTTCAAATGTCCACGCATTAAGAAATTCGAGGCGAGAGCACTAGCCAACCATATACTCCATGGAAATATACACTTGTCAGAACTGTGTTTTGTGGCTAGTAGGCTACATTTGTGGGCCACGTTTATTTTTTTTAAATTGCCTTGTCAACATTGTGGATAAAAACCAAATGTGGGACACATTTATGGATAACATACTTTTTAAAAGATGCATGAGCAGCATGAAGGTACGGATATTTACGTTTCCGTCGACTATATTTGAATAACGTTGATTTCATTAAAAATACTTTCTGGTGAATAAAAAGCTGTTAAATCCGCACTGGGTGACTAACTGTATCGACAATAAAGCGTAAGCGACACGTACATGACAGATACCGGGATCTAAAAATTAATCGGTGTGTTCATAAATGGCTGTTTATTTATTTCATTGTTTGATTTGTTTTTGTGAAATGGCGTCAAATACAGATGTTATTGTCGCGATAATTGTTATATACGTAGACAATTGTATCTGTGCAATAAGACTTCCTGAAACTGATTGAATTTACCAATGCAGACACAATCAAGAGAAGTCACTCTAGATGTCAATACTTGCTATTGAGAGTTATGTCCCCTGCTATCAAAATATGTCAAGGCTTGTCTCGCCTTCATTAACAAATGACAACAGTTATTTATAATATAAGGTGACTGACTTCCTTCCACTACTTTGACTCTAAGATACTGACACGCCATTTATTTTGCAATTAAAGATATGTGTAGTTATACAGCCAACGCCAGGGGTTATTACTGATAAATCTTAATAAAATTATTTGACTTGATAGAGGGATACGGAACATACGGTTCAATTTTGTGCCGTTGTTTTTCTGTCATCAAGGGACTTGCGCACCGAGTCGCTTCTTTATACGTTTATTATTTTTCTCTGTTAAATTTGGAATCACTTGGTGTTTGCTCGTTGACGACTCTTTTACTAGCTCACTTTTTTCAGGGAAATGTCTCGTTGATATGCTTATCCGCGAGGGATTCACACGGCCCCCTTTTTTCCGACCAAGGAGACACGAGAGACACCAACCGGCTTCAATCTTTGCTGACGTGTAAAAATTAGTTTTAAAATACGATCACATGGACATTTAGATAGATTTGTACAAGTATACGGGCGAAACAATATCTGAAACATATTACTGAAAGACAAAACACAAATCTACAGAACGATAGATGTTGTATGAAAATGGAATTTAACGTACAAATTTTACGTCGTTTAAAGCTATTTGATCCCTCAATGGATATTCAGCGTATGAAACATTGGAGTAGTTTTAATGAAACATGAATTATATAAAATTGTTGAGACAAGTACAGACGTTGGCACAGAGTTAAGTAAAATTAATAACCAGACACGCTGGAAGAGATTGTTAAAGTTAGTTCAAAGAACTAAAACTCCGGAGAGACGGAATGCGCTGGATCAACCACACGCTGCAATTTATAAATTCTTTTAAAAATAGCGTGATCCTATGACGTTTGAGGTGATGTGCAGCATACATTCTAGGAGCTTCCGTGTGACATTCCGATCCTTGTCTGTTCTCTTCGATTGTATCCAGTTTACCGATGTTATTGTTAGTATGGGGTTTTGTCGCCAGTGTTTCTCGTCAAGTGTTATCGCGATGTTGTTGACAACAGAACACAAGCAAAGGTTGATTTCACGCGCATTCGTGGTGAAAATACCATAGTAACAAAATAACAACCAATTAAGTTCGTCAAAAAGATTTGTTTTTAGTTACTTAATTTTTCTTACGATTTACTTATACTTATATGTATAAGTTTATAATTTACATATTTTGCATAGTATCGTACAGTTTGATTTGAAAATGTTTCTTAATTACTGGCGACATTATTTACGATTTATGTTTTGGTGTTTTAGGTGCAATCGGCGGATTAATGTCAATTATATGTTTACACCATTATAATCGCTGGTCGATTTAGACAGATTAAACAGTCAACCCATCACATTGCGCTATCATTCAATTTATATATTTTCGATTTCAATAGAGAAGAAAATTTGAAAAAGAACCGAATCAGTTCGTAAGCTTTTGCTGAGAGATAAATAACAAGCAAACCTGTAATCTATCCAACACTAGCAATTAGTCAATATAAACTTTCTTATTCCAAAATAAAAAGCAATCCCTGGACAATGAAGCCGGTGTATAACTACTACTCACAATATACACACCAATCGGCTAAATCGCGTGGGAATCTCGTATGGCTTTATAATACGCAAATTGCATCAGTTAATTTGAATTAAGTAGACAAAAATTGCTAGTTTAATGGCGATTATAGTAAGCTATAAATTTAGTTCAGTGTGTGGACAATGTGTTCTGAAAGTTTAGGCCTATGTACAGTGGTAGAAAATGGGTATAATGCATTTTCGATGTACGCCTCCTGCCCAGATCAATTGAATGGGGTTGGCAGTAGCCAAAAAATGGAGATAAATCTGTCACTCATATAACTGGCTGTGCCACCTATGTCAATAACTTACTGTTCAATTCCATTGCATATTTGCTACGGTTTATCCTTCGCGAAGAGCATTTAGATTGAATAACTACTACCTTATTTGTTTCTGTCTTATTTGGAATCACGTGACATTAATTGTACTTGTATGTTTCATTGGGGTTTAACACCTTTCTTGTGGCTATTTCACCCACATGACGACGAGCCAACCTAATGGGTGTCATCTCAGCAAGGCGCATTAAGCCTTTATTCCTTTCTTACCTTGCCTCCATAGACGGTTAAACATGAGTTAACTAAAGTCTACAACAGGTACTTTTGGATGACCTCTCTTTACCCACCCAATCAGATTGGAGCTTTCTTAGAATAAGAAAGAGGCCGTCTAAACACAGGATGACAAGTAAGCTATACATAAAATAAATATGCACGATCTTAGTCCCATTAACGAGTCCAGACATCATCACGGATACGTTAATTGACAGTGGCGTCACGCTTGTTGTAGAATTTGATATGTAAACGACTTTCTGATTGGCTGCTTGTTTCTACAATAGTCCAATAAAATTTTTGTTACGTTTTTGGCTCGATTTGCAGCAAGGCTAATAATGTGGAAGTCTCGTCTTACACATTTTGACTCTTGCAATAGGAATATGAATGTGTGTAGGAAGCGACCATCGACACCACTAGCTGCAATTCAATTTTAGATGTACGCCTCCTGCCCAGATCAATTGAATGGCGTTGGCAGTAGCTAAAAAGGGAGATAAATCTGACACTCATATAACTGGCAGTGCCACCTATATCATTAACTTACCGTTGAATTTCATTGCATATTCATACCATGCTATTGTTAGTCAATAGTAAATGTGACAATTTTGGTCATATTAGTACATATTTGTCTCTCATTTTGACCCATGCCAACCCAATAGAATTGTATTGTTAGTTGTCAATGATATAGGTGGCAATTTCGGTTATAGCAGTAACATATTCATCTGCCTTTTTAACCACTGACCAACCCCATTGTCGAGAGTTTTCAATGGTGTCAATTAAAAATTCCTGACGCTGATTGTTGAATGCTGTTCAGTGTTGGGAAGCAGACTGGGACATAATGTCCAATACTTCTGGATTATTTTAAATTACAAAAGTTCTCTTCATTTCTTTTCTTTTTCAAATATTGCCTGGCTTGAAACTAGTATTGTCCGAAATGGATAAGAATGTCCTTAACGGTTTCCGTTCCAATATCTTTATATGTAACCATCAATGATGATGTAGCTTTTCAACACAAACTGCAAGTTTTCGGAAAAAAAAACGCGCCTTCGCTCTTGTTGTTGTTTAAGATTATTGGCGTGTGCCATTCCTATAATTGGAGTGATTTACGCCATTTCGCTCTTGTACCAGCCAGTTAAATGGCTAATCTCAGCCACGCTAACAAGACCAGGAGCCACTTTCACAAAATGGCGTACGACAATAAAACCTCCTACGAGATTTTTACGCTTGTATTTTAACGTGACGAAATTTTATCGTACGACATTTTTTTGTCTCCAGCTGCTTAAAAGTTTGTTAATGTTTATACCTCAATGCGGGTCCAAATAAACAATAACATAAAGTGTTAATTTGTATATGCCGTAAACGCTTAATGACTACGTAACTTTTGCCTCTTAAGAAGTAGGGCCTACATTGCCGTCAGATATAGGCTAAGAGCAATAGCCTACACATAAACACGCAGTTAAACACCGAAAACTAAACGTACGATGAATATTTTCGTACAATCCCTAGATATAGGTTTGCAGGATGCTAGATAAAAAAAAGTGAAATACAGTATCAAGTTCATCGCACGGATAATACTACCAACAGCCGTAATTAATCATGGTACTTCTTGCACTTGCCCATGGCCGTTTGAACTATCAAAAGAACTATAAATGTAGGATCTCTGATATATAATAAGCTGATTGCATCCTGAATAATTAACTTGTTTGTAATATTCTGGAATCTTCGCATGCCGTAAGGTGAAATAATTAATATTCATGTAATGTTTTATCTATTATTTACGCCACAGCAAACTTGATTTCAATTAATAACCTAGGTAAATTATACTCTCTAGAAGGATCTGGTTTCTCTAAATCTGTCTGCAGAATGTTCCTTTCGCAGATCTCACATTCGATTTTGTCGGCACATGTTTTTTCAAGCTATTTGATAAAAAGTGTTTGTTAGCCGCGTTTTTGATCACATTCTTCATAAAATCAGTGATTTATTTCTAAAAACTTCACTTCAGGTGCCACAGGAAGCCAAAGAGCAAAAATGCATTTTGAAATGACAGTGCTTGAACGAAATTGTAGGTGCCGATAAGTTTTAAGCTACTCGCGTAACAAGCAATAATGTATTAAATTCGATTTAATTTAGACGAAATTTGTAGTGAAAGTGGCAATTGTTTTGTACTTATTAACAGATGCCTTTACTTTATCAGAAATAGCGTTCAGAAACACCCTGTAACGATCACAAAAGGTAATTTATTTTGTCAATTGCAAGAAGGCCAAGAGAACAACGTTCCATCAGGGACGATCATTGGTATTTCGTGGCCATGTTTTATCTAAAGAAACCGTTCCACACCGTATGGTAGATTATTTTGACAGATCTAACTACAAAGTTAAACACGAGGGGGGAAACTTAGCAGCCCAGGGCTCAACTGGTGCTTGTGAACCTCTTTAATGGATTATAACCAGAGTTATGATCAGGTTATGAAAATGGAAATTAATGTATTGTATTACACACAAAAGATTTTACTTATTTATAGAATATGGTTTTGGGGTGTCTTCTCCTTTAAACAGGGGTAAAACATGAGAACATACAACATGACCTCTTCAGATGGAATTTGGATTTTGGCCGTATTTCCTTTGTTACTCATAGCATTATATTTTTACTGAGACAGTTTTTTTCCTGAACAAATTTTAATACACCTTTAAGTCCTAGTAATTTGAATCTGTTGATATAAGCTGATCTTGATCAACCATAATAATTTAATTAATATTAAAATTACACAGCACTAATTAAAGCTAATTAAGATCAACCATACTAATTTAAGGAAACAATTTTACGCCGTATTTCAGGTTATTTCACTCATACAACGGCTTGTCGGCCTAACGGAGGAAGGAAACCTCCCAGAAGTCACAGCAAGAAACACCTACAAGACAGGGCAATCACAAGACGTAATACAGACACCAAACAACAGATGGCCCTCGGCTTAGCTCAGATCAACCGCTCACGACAACCTTCCAAGTCACTCCGTTATCATAGGATTATCAATTATGTATAAAGATGTAATACGACACACCACAGGGTCGTTGAAGTTTTTTAAAAAAAACAAACAAACACAAAACAAAGAAAAAAACCTGCGTTTCAAGGTTCATTTCATTTTACTTCTTGGTTGTTCCACAGCACGAAAGAGGAAATAAAGAAAGAGAACACAAAGAGAATACCGTATAAAAGAAAGTCACAGGAGGACAAGAACACACAAAGCAGCCAAGAAAGCATTGTAATACCAGCGGATGTGTAGCAGACAATAAATTTACATGTTTAAAATCCAAAGGTTGATTGGGTTTGTTCAGAACCTTTGTCATTATTTCGATTTAGTGAATTTCAACGGTTTTTTGTTGGTATAAAGAAACGGAAGACTTTGTGGCCATCACGACTCAAGCTTCTTAAATATGTATGAGTTCATGAAGTAAAGGGTAACACGATAGCCTGCAGCGTCGTTAAAGTACAAAACAGACTTAATGTTCCAAGGCTGATTTGACTGTAGTTCTTGTTTGCTCACAGCGTAAAAGATAAATGAAATAAAAAACTAAAAACAAAAAAACAACATTTCCACATTAAACTCCAGAAAATATCTTTCGATGCATTTAAATGTGAGGGACAATAAATGTTTTATTCCAATTTAATCATGGAATTCCATGAAGACAAAGTTAGGCGCGTTCTAAGGATTCAGGTCTTTTTGGACCCCTTGGGCTATTTGAAGTTTAACGTTCAAAGTTTGTGAAAGTGAAAAAATATACTTCGAAATTCTAAATAGATAAATTTGAGGTTTTATTTAGTAATCAATGAGTGTATTGCAGAAAGTATTATGTGTTTTCAAAGGATTTCCTAAGATTTTGCAGAAGAAAAGGTCCACTGAGATCGTCCCAAGTCAAATGTACCGTGTGAGAATTAAAGAGCCAAAAATGCTCTGTATGTTGTTCATTCGATAGAACTTCAATTTTCAATAAAGTTAGTGTTTGATTTTCACCAATTTTTCTTAGCCCATAATGACGCAGATTATAATCTATACGTACACATACCTGTATTCTGCACTGTTGGTATAAATAAATCAACCCAAGTGTCCATCAGGACCTTACTGTTGAACTTAAGAAAAAAGTTGTCGCCAAGCACGAATTCCGAAAGAAAAAAAAATAGCGAAGCGTTCTTCTTAAATTGGAAGGGAACAAAAAATGAAGTGAGCTTGAAGATAGAGTCTGCAATCATCTGTTTTAAAAAATGGCCTTCAAACCTTGTGGATAGCTTTTCTAATCATTTTAGAGCCAATCTAGTAAATGACTTGGTAACTTACGTATGCATTGACTACTGTTCAATAAATATTCACAATACTCGCCACCAAAACAGTTTTTCTTTTACTGAATTCAACAAAAAAATCGTGAAATTATTTTAGTTTAGGAATAAGAGCCGATGTTTGAGAGAGAGGAGCGATATGGCACGAACAGGTAGCCATACATGAGTTACCAAGTCAGTTATCAAATCAGCTCAGATGTGATTATAAAGGCTAATCATACACTCCAAACACCAATTGTTCACAACTGCAGATTACAGGCTATCTATTCTGACTCTCTTTATGACTTTCCCTTGCTACTTTCCCTAGTTAACTGTTTGAGAGGCATTAAATATATTTGTTTTAAATCAATAGCTGTTGCAGCTTTTTATGATCTGGTTTTGTGTTCTCACAACAGATACAACTAATACTCTAAACGTAATACACAGAATCCTCAAACACAAATTCAAATTCAAAAGAATTAACAGCATTAATCTATTAAGCTCTAGGTTTTAAAAATATTTAAAAAAACAGCCAAATATTATGCCAGACGAGTTATACTCTGCACTATGAAATAATATGAGACGACTCAGATGCGTGAATTTTTATGAATTACACAATATAAATCCTGAAGCTTCATACCAGTAGTATAGAGTAGTTGAAGTATTATTTGCTATTACATAGTAAGGAAGGGTTGTTCTTTATCACGCAGTGCGGAGCCGAGGGGCGTTTGTTACTATTTATGTCTAGCGGTGCAGAGGTGCTGCGATAGAAGTGGCCTGCGGATGGGTAACACTTCACTACATGAAAAGGAAGGTTGTTCTTTATTGAGTAGTGCACGTCACTACAGAATAAAGAAAGGAAGCGCGCTGATCTCACGAGGGGTGCCGAGCACTGCTTGTGACATCTCAGGTTGACGTGAATACAGTTCGTTCTTGGAATTTGCTTACTTGAATAGAGAAATTGTTTACAAGCTGTTTCTGTATTTTCAGCAGTTCCAATTTGTGAGTATAAACAATATTGTTCTAGGTAGTTCATATACAGCTATTAACTGTGCGTCACTTGTTTACTTTATGCATACACATTCACCCTAAAATAGACTAATGTTCAACGAGGGCATTTAAATTTTGAGGCAAATAAATTGCATAGTAGAAAGCACGCATAACCAGATCTTTGTGATCGCGATTGATTTTTTTAAAACTATGCATCTTAAGGGGTTTAAGGCTAGGGTAAAGGTTCTCATTGAGGTTTTGGAAGAAAGTTCAACTCCGTGACTTTATGTTCACTGTGTAGGATCACCATGCGGTCAGTTAAAAAAACAATTGCGTGCAATAAACCAGCATCCTCCACCACATAAAAACGGGATACTGCTCTCAAAACAATTAAGTTAATTGGGGGATTTACCAAAACGCCCACAAAAACTTCTAACTTCTAACATGGCAGGGAGCGATTTCTTTCACCGGTTTTAAACCTCGTGAACTCTCAGCTAGATTGGACAGCATGTCCCAATCGCTGATAGATAGAAAGGAAAATGTATTATTAAACTTTAAACGGCAGAAACAGTGCAGAAACAGTGCCTTTCAATCAACACGAAGGTTGCAGTCTTAGCTGGAAGTCAAATTTATTGAAAAAACAAAACTTTGTCCGAAATGGTATGATACAATAATAAACTTGACGTTTTAGTCTTTAAAATCCACCTTTATGTGGGACTGGAACCGATTGCTTTGAGTTGCATGGTGCAGGTGTAAATATAGTTGACAACACAACTTTCTAATAGGCCGGTCGCCAGGGGTCTGTCTTACGAAACTGCGCACATGTATCTATCGTTGGACGTAATTACCAGGACGAAGCAATGCTTTCAGTGCTTGGCGTCATGGTAATTCGATCCAACTTAGGCTACGCATGCTTTGTAAGACTTCCCCCAGACAAACAAACACAAGTCGAGGGTATCAAGCACTAACATTATGGAATCATCAATTTTTTTATGCAATAGAAGGCAGTTGATACATGCCGAAAACTGTAAGTAAAGATAAGTCCAATTTATACGGAACCTAGAGACTGTTCTGAAAAGCTTATGGCCAAGAAGGAAAACAACACCACCAACAACACAGAAAAAGCAAGATTATGGGCGCTTGCATTTTGAAAGTGCTGCCTCTTTTTCCATGATTAGCTGGAAACCCATGTTTTAACAAAGCTATGTCCTGTTTGTTAATTGCCCCCATCTACAGGATAAATATTGACAAGTGTGTGAAATGTTCCAAGATCCTTTCTGATGATCTGTTCTTGAATTCAGCAGTGGTTAATCAAGAGTTGAGTGGAGCAGAACTTGTCTGTAGAAAGTCGAAACAGTCAGACTTCATTCCCACTGAAGAAGGACGGGATTTAAGCTAATTATGACCAAATCACAACACAGTCATTCCTCTGAAATATGTGCACAATGTAAAATAATAATGGACGTTGTTCGGCTCAAATCTCACATTATTTTGACGGTTCCTGAATAACGTATCTCAATCAGTTCGGTTGTTGGTTAATTAACGATTTGATGATAAGGAAAATACGATTTTACAGATTTTACTTAAAATCACCAAGTCGGTACACCGCAATATGAGAGAAAATTTTAAAACCCCAGATAAAAAGGCAGACAGAAAGACCGATATTCATGTTCAAAGCAACTAGCATTTATCTTTACTGGTTTAGAATCGTTATCGAATTAACGACAAGCCCTATCAATACAGTTGAGAAGATGACCTACAAGCAGATCTGTTTGTGATGTTTTTGTATTACGTCCCGCTGTTGTCCTGTCTATGTTTGTTGCCAGTAGTGTCGAGGGTGGTTTCCTTCACCAATGGGGCTGGAACGTCGTCATGTGAGTGAAATAACCTTAGATACAGTGTTAAACAGGAATCAAACAAACAAACAAATACAAACCATTAAACTAATAAGACTTTAGTCTAGACTGTGCAGTAAGATGTTCGACAGGGAGGCTAAAACTATTAATTACCTGTTATTCTCTTCGATGAAGTCAATAAGGAGGCTACAAAAACATATTGATTGATGAAAGGAAAAATGGCGAATTACAGAATAAATATAAAAAGCTATTTTTCTCCTTAATGAATTTAATATGTTTCTGTACGTCTGATTTTACTTTGAAGTGTAAATTTTGAGATTTCAGGGAAAAAAAGAAGAAACAATTATTGCTCTGATTTGTCATTGCGTGAAAGTGGTTGGAACAGAATCGAGGAACCCCGTCAACCTAGAAATGCTGATTTTGAATGCATGGAAATACTATACGAAATATCAACCTTTGTACCAATGGAATCAGCACCTGAAAAAAATAAAGAAGAAGTGATAATGCCGTTGCATTAATGTAACATTTGGTCATTTTGTGGTTCTCGTTTGAACCAACCCGAGGAACCATCTGCAATCTGAAAATACTGATTGTGATTGAATGGAACAATTATCAGAAATGTCAACCTTCATATCAACTTTTTCAACTCTAATTACGCTGTCTCGGTAAATGATGTCATATCCGAAAGGCAAACATTGTCTGATAAAAAAAAGTGAACATTTGTCTAAGTTAGCTCAAGGGATCCGACGCTCGTTACTGAGTTTGATCTCCAGGAGTTGTATAAAGGTGTCGTCCTTAAAAAAACTATTAACACCAATTTCAATGCATTTTGAGGCTAGTAATACAACAAAATCCATAAATGCACTAATTCACATATTCAGAGTAGCACTAGCTGTCCGCGATGCTACAATATTGCACTATGGTTATTGCAAAAAAGTTAAAAGTTATTGCACTTAATTATTTGGCAAATGCAGTCCTAGATGCTATGTGAAAGAAGATAATTGCTCCGGCAACAATTGTTCCAAAGACATTAACTCCGATGGTAAACATCTAAAATTGGAACACTGTGTCTCAAAATAAGTTATATTTCCGAATTTCAATGACTTAGATTTAAGAAATTTTATAAAATTACTCCAACAATCGATACAGTAACTGGTACAAGGCATTTATGAATTATTTGTGAATTTTACGTATTTCAATAATAAAAACTACCCTGAATCTGTCTTCACAAGAATTATTTGATTCTAATGTTTATTTGTAATCGGTACACATGATAAGTACAAAAGATAAGTGTGTAATGTGAATAACGTGTTGTGACATTTTATTTGCTCATCTTCTGAATGCCAACGAAAAAGTCTTAATTATTTAGTACACATTGTGTGTGTAAGAAGAGATTCTTTGACTTAGCTCGTGAGCACCGTTCGTCTTGGTGTTTCCTCTTATTCGTAATTCATGGCTGAATCACACAGATTCCTTCATTGAACTCACAGGATCGTCTTGATGGCAAACACCACTACCTGTTAACCTGGAGAAGACTTCTACACACCAAAGAACAAATAATTAATAATTCAGAAGAGGCGTAAAATCGCACTTTGTTACACAAAATACCTTGCTTTTTGACAAAATGAATCTCTTCGGTTTTTAGATTAACTATGATTGCAATGGGAACAGAGAGAAATAGTGCAATACATCATCCAAAATAAATATATCCTTTTTATGAGCTTGGGGAACCAGTCTTATTTAAAATATTGGGGAATGGGGCTTTTTCCGGCTAACGTCTTCTCTTATGGATGAGCTTGTGTACGAACACTTCTTATTACAAGGACGTAAACTTCAAATAACAACATCATATAAGGTAACGAATGCTCTTTGAAATTTCATGCAAGTTTGGCCCAGGTCTTAAATATACATTCTTGGTACCTGCTGTTGCTGTTACTTCTTTTCTTGGGTTGAGTCTATTTTTAGATTATAATTTCTTCTTCATCTCGTATGCACTTCAGATGACATTGATTGCTGTCCTTGTCTCAGTAGACTCAAATTCTGAAGTTGGACTGTTTTTGCTTAACACTGGGGAAACATAATGTTTCCAAAAGAGCAAACAAGTCGCATTTATTGTTGTGTTAGAACGGTGATTTTCTGTTGCAATGCAGCGTGATATACAAATTAGCCGGGCGTTAAACGTTAAGACACCAATCTTTGAAGCGTTGAGTATCGTTTTTTCATTCCAGAAGACCGGTTGGTAGATTGGTCTAGGTCGCTGGCATTAACTGCTGGCGATTCCGTGCCTTACTCTGAGGGTCGTGGGTTCAATTCTCGGACGGGTTTCAAGCTGAGAACTTTTCTGAAATAGAATCTGTTCAAATCAAAAGAAAAGCAATCAGAGATTGCTAAACAATATGCCCCCCTCCCCGCAGTCCACCCAAGACGCACATACGTACATGCAGTGCACCAAAAATTAACTCAATGAGGGAAACTTCCCTGTGTGCTATTCAGAAATTTGCATAATTCAGTGACTTTTTTCTGTGTTGAACATCTGCATAATTTCCGTAATTTTTTATGAACGCTTTCTTATTCTACGTTGCGCATCTGTGTATACAGAAGAATGCAAGTGTAAAAAATCAAGGTGAAAAAGTAGCCATCATATAGGACCAAGACAGAGCTAATTTGCATTATTTCTGCAGCCGTTTGCATAATTCTGTGATTTTTCCCTACGTGGCATATCTGCGTATATAGAAGAATGCAGTATGCAAGTTTTAAATGGCTTAAGTGAAAAAGTAATCAAGATATAGCCTGGACAACCTTCCCGGGCAGAGAGCTAATTTGTATAA
>JAVFBX010144202.1:0-15406 GCA_034783855.1 Mopalia kennerleyi
ATTGTTACATTGCATAAAAGTAATTTCTCAACTGTTTCCGTTAAGAATTTGTCAGTAGGTGGTGCCTATAATTTGTCCCCATTATTATGCAAATGAGATAGGTAACAATTTTTTTTTATTCAAGATTCTGGTTTTGGCAAGAAATAAACTATGCGTCTAGAAGTTTCAGTTTCATAGATGAATATAAACGGCAGTTATTTAGCGAAAACCACCTTTTTTACCTCCAATTAGAGAGGGCGATTGTGCCTAACCTGTTTAATCGATTGCGATGATTGAGAAACAAGCTTGTGTCACTTGTAAGTCTTACATAACCACTGTATAGATGCGAATACTGGAAACATGTGGCACTTGACAAGTTCAGTTTTGCTCACTTGACCCTTGTATCACAGTGTCGCAAAACTTTCCCTAAAGTTGTTTGCATGTATTCTGGATTTGGCCATGATGAATTCAATGAGTTTCTTGAAATATGATTTCATCTCGTCAAACCCTATATTCGGATAAGTATCTCCTCTCCGTGTAGTAGTGGTAGGAGGAGGACGTTATGAACGGTTGAAGCATCAGTCTGTACATATACTTACGAAGTAATAATTATGCTCTATTGTCCCACGCCAACAGCCATGTGACTAATCACCTGACGCTTTTTCTTTTACGGCAAACCAATGTATGGACATTTGTAGTCATTTCGTTTCCGAGCTATTAAAACTCACTGCAGCTAGCTTATATAAGTTATATTTAGTAATAAAAACAATGCGCTGTGTTTATATATATATATATATATGTTCAGAAAATCTTAAATACTGACCGCTACATGTAGACATACTTTAGAGTGACAAAATGATACATTGTTGGGGAGAGGTTCAGTCCCTGCATACAGTATCTGTACACATAGACTTAGTCCGACCGTTAGTTTTCTATTCCTTTATATTTATGCATCTGGAAGTAAATACATTAGTTCATTCTGTGTACTAGACAACCGGCATTTGTTTCTAAGCTTGACGATGGGTTTCGTTTGTTTTCATTACCAGCACACGGCAGCAGAGTACAGAGATCATCGACGTGGCAAGAGGCAAGACTAACCCATGCGTCACCAACCGCTGGGGACAAAAATATAGCCAGCATCAAGGTGCCTGTGTTTGATCGGGGTACAGACTTCAACTATGCCGTTGGGACGAATTCGCCCGGTTCTGTTTGTGCCGAAGATACACAAGGATTTTCCAGATCAACCATTGCCAATACCAGAAGCGCTGTGGGTATTTTTGACCGATGGATGACCGAGGAAAACCCGCAAGACCAGCGACGCATGGAGACAATACCACCTCAAGAACTGGACGACTTGATGACCAGATTTTGGCCCAAGGTTCGTAGTCGGATCGGTAGCTACTCATACGGGTCATTGATGAATTTAAGAGCCCGACTAGAACGCCATCTCAAAGATTGCGGCTACCCTCATTCAATAGTAAAATCTGAACTTTTCCAGAATAGCCGTTTTGCCTTCAAGGCCAGGCATTCGTTGTGCAGAGCAAAAGAATACTCAGAAGCTATGGATCACCAAAATGCCCATCCTGGGATGTAGTCATATCACTCATAAAAAAGACGAGGATTTCAGATTTAAAACAAGCCTCGTCATCTGCTTTTATTTCTGTCTGTGACATCAAATTTAAATCCGAACGGCTTCCCGCACTGTGGATGAAGTGCTATGGTCACAAATGCCACAGGCTAAGGACCAGCAAGATTTTTTAGGAATTCGCTGATAAATATTTCTGTGGGTAGTAATCTGTATACACATATCCTACAATGCTAAGTGTGTGAATATTATACATATGGTTTAACTGTTTGCTAAAAACAAGAACTTGTGTTTGAAGGGTTAATAACGAGTATCTACACGTGACTTCTGGAGATTCGTCTTCAAACCGTTCCTACAACAACACCACAGTGACGTTTTAATTCTTCTGTAAACTGGTAGACGAATGCATTAGATATATTGTAGGTCGTGTTACACTTTTCAAACTGCTTTCTTAATTACTATATGAATGGCCGTTCCGTCAGCAGTGCGTCTCTCTGATCACGAATTCAGACCGCCTTGACAAACGTAGCATAAAATAGAAACAGTGAGCTCGAAGACCCCTAGATGTTTTACGCGGTTTGTCCTTCGTTTTTCACCAAACACTTAAAATACAAAGTCCTGATATAAGTGACACATCAGACAAACAAACTCTCAATGTATGATTTCCTGGATTCTAATCGACTTTAGTAGTTCATTGAGACATTTACCCTATTCGATTGGTTGGTATTTTACGCCGTATTTCACTTATATGACGGCAATGTATTTCAACAATAATTGACAATAGCACAAACTGATGTGAAGCGTTACCATAATACTAGTATTGAAACGTTGATTTCCCTCTAGTGCTAAGTAAAGACCGTATTGCTACTCTAAAAACAAACTGCCCTCTGTCAGAGGGCGCCTGTTTGAAAGAGTGGACAAATAGTGAGCTGAGTATATACATGTATATAACCAACTTGATCATAATTTTTTTTAAACACTATTTGTTAACATTTTCCGAAGACATGTTAAAACAAATAAGACATCGAAATGTTACACCGTTGTCAATAAGTTGTGTAAAAAGGGCCAGCCTACATGTATGTTAGACAGGTATATGGCAGTTTTACTGTAAATAGTTAAGCGTATAGCATTGGTATACATGTAAATATTAATTGATAACTTGTTGGATTGGGTAATGTTGTATAAACTGGACGGTAGTGTCGTTATAAGTGTAAAACTAACTGACGGATATTGAAATATTTTTTACATCATAATAAATGATGAATCGAAAAAGGCCAGTGTGTCACGTGATCTACCACATTTTACGTGAATCCTATCATTATTCATTACACCCTAGATCCTTTTCTAGTTTAGCATACTAGTATCAATGAATAGATTAAAATATGCCTATCCTCACGTGCTGTAACCAAAGACCGTTATTGAAAACGTAGCGGCAGAGTTGCCTCCATGTAGTTGGAGGTCGACTGAAAGACTTACTTACGTTATTATCAAAGGGAAAATGTAAATTTTAGCAAGAAGGAAATTTGCCTGGGGGTCGTGATGACAATTAGGATATCGCTGTCCGGTTTAGGTGCATTATTGTTGTTCACACGGTTACCTTTAAAGTTTTGTATACACTTTTCGAGAAAAACCTTCATGTCCTAGCAAAACTTATACAATAGTATACTATATCTTATAAAACATATCAAAGATTGTGTAATAAATAATATTATGTCGAACAATTGTGGTTTTATTGTTGTTTGGTAACTTCATTTATTTCAAGTTTATCTGCCTCTCAGAATAGTTTTTATCTGATTCATTAAGCAAGACTGCATGCCATGCGTACCAATGTAGTTCCTCACATATGGATGTATAAAGTTTAACGAGCGGTGAATCGCTGAGTTAAGAATCTGTTGAAATACACATTCCGACCAGATATTCACAGATTCATTCACTAATAACTAAGGTTGTTACACGAAGACGACTACTGGGTATATCTTTATCAACTTTGACCTGCCTAAAGGGGCATGTTAGTCTCCTTCTTTTCCTCTTGACTTCCGGGTACCTTGTTCAAACTCTGTTGGTATGTTTTGAATACCAATGTTTCAGAGCTGTATTTTGTATTGCTGTTGTGCACGGCTGTAGGTATTGAACGGATTATTTGCATCATGATTTTAACTATTTTAAACTGGAACAAATGTAATGTATCTTTTTAACCTTTTGTTTACGCGGGGACTGGAAATAATTTAAGATGTATTCGGACGTGGAGCGAATTGCGTTAAAGTGCAAATCACATGACGCGACATACAGGCCATATGGCGGGCGCTTGTAGGGAGCTGTCTGATTCAGTTGTGCTCTTAGAGCTAAATTGCATCAGAGAGTCGATTTGTTGTTTTGCGGACGGCTGTGGGGAGATTCCTGTGCCCAGGGGCCGGTTGCTCAAAGCGCTATTAAAGTTAATCCTCTAGATTACGTCACGCCATGTTGAAAGCCTCTATTACCCGGTATAAGCGATTTAATCTGGTGTAAGCGACTAATAGCCTTTCGAGCAACTGGCCCCTGGTGCTCTCAGGTCTGATCGTGACGCCATTGTACTGTACAGGGTTTACAGTTTGCCATATATGGTGTTCTTGGCGTTCCAACGAAAGTTGCCTCACTTTGAGCTTGACCAAATTGACCATGTATGGTAAACGGTTTGCCATATATGGTGTTGTTTGCGTTCCAAACGGAAGTAGGCGGAGCTTATTCTCAGACCTACAAACCCATGTATTGTTTCTTGTAATTATCCTGTCGTGTCATTCTTTCTTGGCCGTGATGTCGAGGCTGATTACTCTAAGAATTTGGCTAAGACGCATTCATGTCAATAAATTTACCTTTAGAACGGCGTGAAACCCTAATCAAAGGAAAGACAATTTATCTTCTCATTGGGCTAGCAAGCTTTTCACAATGCGAAATAAAATTTTTATTTATTTATTTTTTTTTATATAAACTTAATTGTAATGATGTACACATTAAGCGATACGCTTATATTGCGTACCAAAAGCATGTATCATATATATGTTTTTTTCCAATATTAATGTACATTTATCCCGAATCTGAATTTTCAAAATTTAAGTTGAAAACAGTAATTCATTTCTTTTACTCGCTTTTCTAACCATAACTATTTAAGGTGCCAATCCATATAAGTGTCTCATGACAAGTAACTACGTATTCAATCAACGACTGTAGCCTAATGGATCGGTAAAGTAGTCCTTCAGATGGCAAGATTTGGGTTGGGCAAAACATTGTTATTAAATCTAAGCCAGGTAGAAAATGATATACACGGTTTCTGTTTCATATTTCCGGAACCCGCTTAATTCTATTTAAGCTTTCTGTCACGACTTTAGTATTCCATATAGTTATCCAACTTGGCTTTTTATTAACGTTGTGTATAGAGGCCAGAAAGAGGTATTCGATGTTTATATTTAGGTAAAACCTAGTCTAGGCGTTTTGTCCAATCGTTTGCAGTAGATATTGTGGTTTGGTTTACAAGGACTTCCTGGTGCTTACAGAGATAAAGGCCAAAATGAGGCTGATGTTGTTTATGTTTCATGTGTTGCGCTTTGTAGTTCTCCTCTGTTGTCATTCTTTGTTGCTATGTCTTTGGTGGTCTTTTCCTTCACACGTTGGACTGGCACGCGTAAAATCCCAAACAATCATCCTAACAGGCTTGTAACATTTAAAACTCAACTTTAAGAAGACTTTGCGTAGAAGTTAACCCCAAAAGCGTAAAATCCCAAACAAGCATCGAAACAGACTTTAAACATTTAAAACTCAACTTTAAGCAGACTTTGCGTAGAAACTAACCCCAAAAGCGTAAAATCCGAAACAGACTTTAAACATTTAAAACTCAGCTTTTAGCAGATTTTTAGTGAAAATGAATGCAGTTGGTATTGGTATTTATCGAGCTTTCTCCTTTCTCCATCAAGACCGACTCGAGATGTAAAAGTGGGCAAAAATATATACAATAACGCCCTCGTCCGTTCATATTGTTATGCTGGTCTGCACACAAGTGTGGCAATTCCCGTCCTTTGTCTATACTCGGTCTTAAGTGGATAGGCCGTGTATAATCCAGCGACCTTTCTGTTGTTGTTGTTGTTGTTGTACTGGTTTCCTCTAAAAAAAAGTGTGCTGGGGGGAGAATCATCTCGAGTTAAAAATAAGAGCTTTACCAAATTTAATAGATAGATAAATATGGGGTAATTGTAATTTAACGGATAACTATGTCAAAATATCGATAATGTTAATCTATGAAAATATCTAACGTTTTAGCAGAAAAAGAAATGACGTGATATTGCAACATTCTCTGCGCAACGTCAAAATCTTCACACTCTCAAAGTTCACTTTGCATTGGTGACGTCCTACCTGCTCTATCTCTACATAAAACGTCAAAAACATCCAATTCCTGTGGTGTCATTATGTCTGTCACCTAGCCAAGATCTCACATGAAACATGAAAGGGTCGATCCTTACGCGTTCCACGTTAGATCACCGCCTCCCACACAGGTGAATGCTAAATGGACCAATGATAGAGAATAAGGGAATATCAATACCCTTGTGCCAAAGACTCGACAGAAGTGAAAAGGATTTTATAGACTTTTGTAGAATGGTGAAATTAGGCCGACATATAAAGTGTGTATTTGCAGTGACAACCACGCGTTATCTATGCAAAGATCATGGATAATGTAATGTCTTTAAGATTAAGCAAAGCGACATTAAGTATTATTTCTTCTTTGATGAATAGTTGATATAATTATTATATGGAGCGAATCCAGAGGCGTGGACATGGCCAATACATTACTGATCACGTTGTTACGTTTTTTTTTTCTCTTCCATGTACAGTGTCCGAGGCATGGCTTCAACTAGGAAACATTAATACCGAACCGACGAATTTAGAAGGTTTCACCTTCCCCCCTCTCCCTGTGAATTCTGGACCCTATGGAACCCCCAGCAAGAACACCACGGTAAACACCAGAAGCGCCGTGTCTATCTTCGAAAGATGGGCCCAACAGCAACCCACACCTGATAGGCGCCGAATCGAAGACATTCCAACAGAAGAATTGGATTCGTTGTTAGAGGTGTTCTGGATGAAGATTCGGCGTCAAGATGGGGCGGATTATCAACCCAAGTCTCTAAGTCAGCTCAGGACCCGTTTGGAGTGCCACCTTAAGAACTGTCGCTATCCAGTCTCGATCGTCAACCCTTCTAAATTATTCGTCAAAAGCATTCGATCGTTCAGGGAAAGGGTTCGCCTTATGAACACGTATTCGTCACATTCCACACCATCAAATGAATAGCATAGGCCGTGTTAACTATACATCAAACTGGCGAGTACTCTCTGTTAGGTGTAGAAAAGGAAATCGCAGGTTGAACAATATAATGCTATATCTACGTTTAGCCTATTCAAATTTGATGTGGAAGATGATGACGTTCGAATGGTCTTTACATTAGAACGTTCCGAAAATATCTTATGTAGGCTTTTGTTTAAATTAAGAAATCTTTTCTTCATATTTTGGCGCTTACTTTTGTACTAGTCTTCAGTCCCTGGCATGTTTCTGCTTGAGCAATAGCCTTGACCTGTAATATGTGCGGTCTTTATGGAGGTTGAGATGGAGCTATCTGTTGCCCTGGTGCTCTCAAAGCTAAGCGGCAGCATAGAGCCGAATTGTTTATGATGTCTTTGTATCACGTCCTAAATTTGCCCGGTCTTGCCTTTTTTGTTGCCAGTGGCGTCGAGCATGGTCTCCTTCACCTATTGAAATGCAACGCCGTCATTTGAGTGAAATAGCCTTAAGTACGGCGTTAAATCAAACAAACAAGAAACTCGATGGAGTTTTACTCAAACTGTTTCACATAGTCTAAGTCATTTATAAATAATTTAATGCGTGTTTAGATAAAAATGTTTTACTCAGTCTGGTTAGACTTTTTGTATTAATATGGCTTGATTTCGTGAGTCGGATTTGTTTATTCAAGTAAAGGAATGAAGGTCCAGATGATTGTTTTATAGATGTGGAATTCAACTTGATCAGGATCAGTGTCATGGATTGAAATATTGTGTCCAATAAAAGTTGCCCTGGTGCTCCTAGAGCTAACGGGTAACAGGAACACAATTTGTGTTTCATTTGTAATGAATTTATTGACACTTTGTCCTATTATTTTATTTAGTGTGACCCCGTGTTTGTTGCTAAATGTAACTTATAGTCCGCTTTCACGAAATAGTGTTATGAGTCTTATGACATTAGGATCGGCGTACTCACTCTCTGCAGTATGGGTCAGTGTAGTCCTACTGTCTTGATTATCACTGGAGGAATATTAATCTTCAATAAGAGTTACACTATAAACATTATAGTGTTGTGTTGGTGTGACTTGACTGTTGAAGTAAACCGCCATTATACTATGAACAGTAAACCGCCATAATACTATGAACAGTAAACCGCCATTATACTATAAACAGTAAACCGCCATTATACTATGAACAGTAAACCGCCATTATACTATGAACAGTAAACCGCCGCCATTTGCGTGAAATATGATTACACATTATATTAAGTTATTAAACACGGGGACAATCCCCAGACAATAAACAAAACCAATTTATTGACAAGTTCGGGGATGTTTTATTTGGTCATATAAACCGGACACTTTATTTACTTCGCTTAAATTTTAGGTTGCGTTTGTGAAAATTATTTCTCTTTTCAATACAATACCAATATTCAGAAACACAGTTGAGAACAATGCTTGACGCATAAACCAACCAAAACCAGATAGGTGTGAAAAGGGTGCGTGTGTCCTGTGTTTGTAATTTTTGAGACCCACACAGGACACACGCACCATTTTCACACCTATCTGGTTTTGGTTGATTTATGCGTCGTTCTCAACTGTGTTTTTGGATTTTTGTATTGTGTTGATTCTGTTGATAGAGGAATAATTTCCACAAACGCAACCTAAACTTTAAACGAACTAAATAAACAAAACCAATTTTCTGTGAATCCAGACATGGGGCCCTATACTTTTGAAAGTATACACTCGACATACAAAATACAAATACCTTTATTTGATGGTGTATTTAAATACAAATACTGTTCAAAGTTCACGGGATCGAGTCCGTCTGTCGAACCTCCGGTATATGAGTGAGTCACAAGATGTGGCTTTGGCAATCGCGGGGGTGGTTTTTACGACGTTTCCTCTCTTTTTTCCACCATTAAAGGGCAGGGAACAGTGTGAAGTGGACAATCCGTCGTCATATAAGTGAAATACCCTTGGGTACGACGTTAAACCCCAATCAAACAAACAAACCTTAAAACCTTCGTTTGTAGGTGTATGCTTCACTTAGCGCATGGAGACTATCTAAGCCCAATGAGTTTCTGTTATATATAGTATAATACAATGTGGAGTTTGAGTAGTGTAAATATGTCTCGCTTGAGTGGCCAGAGAGAAATAACAAATCGAGCTAAGATCTCTTTGGGGCACAATTACCAGGGCTTAGTAGCTGTTGTTACCGCGATAAATTGCAATGAATGAACGTGTTTCTCTGTCAATGATTTGATTTTAAATTAAAAATTCAAGTTAAATAACATGGTGATAGATTAGCTAGAATGTTGTCTCCTGATTTTTAGATTCCTTACACTTGTTGTGTTTTACAGCATTGACGAGAATTTTCTTTCAGTTTCTGAGAAAAAAGAAATTGAGATAACAAGGAATATACTTTAATTTTTAAAAATTTTGTAACTCTTTGAATTTAGGCATTACGCAATCGGTATTGAGCTGTTCCGAGGAGCGGCGAGAAGTGGATTTGCAAACATGTCTGACAGAAATTGGAAAGCTCGTTGAAGATTCAGAACGCTTCTGGTTTGGGTCGAGCTTCTACCAGAGATGTCCCGAAGGGTTGCTGGGAGTCATGCCCGGTTGTTTTATTCCCTGGGGTTTCCAAATCCCACAGAGCATTGACTCCTTAGTGTTCGGTGGATCGTTTGACCCACGCTCTCTCGATCGATATCTCCAAGTGACCTTTACATCCTTACCAGGTAAATAATGTTATTGTTGGTGTTTTCACAGGTTTGCATGTCGGCATCAAAAGTACAGTTTCTTTACTTTTTAAACTTTGTTTTGCCCAAAACTTATTTTGTTTACAACTAAACAGTAGTGGCCGCGCTATGAGAGGGCAAGAGGTGGCGATGGCATCCCCCCTCGGTCAAATTTCTCCCCCCCCCCCCCAATTTGCCCACCCTCCATTGAAAAGAAACATACATTTCTATACATAAGTTATAAAAAAAATTATGTCACTCTTCCAGAGCTAGTCCGCTTAGTGGTAGCGTGCGCGCTTCCTAATCCTACTTCAGTTTACCGTTCACGGGATCGAGCCCGTCTGTCGACCATCATGTATATGAGTGAGTCACACGAAGTGGCTTTTTACGAGGTTTCCTCCCGGTTTTCAACCGTAATAAGGCAAGACATGTAAAGTGGACAATCCGTCGTCATATAAGTGAAATACCCTTGAGTACGACGTTAAACAAACAATCAAACAAACATTCAGGGCTAGTTGTAGAAAGATTGTTAGTTAGTTTTTTTATTGAGGATACTTTATCTAACTTCACGTCTGCGATGTACGCAACTTTTTATCCGCTCCGCTCTGCCTATTGATTCGAAATCGTCCATGACTCCGCCATGGTCTATTAACGCGCATGCGTGTTTCCCAGGCTGTCCGAAAAGACCATGGCGGAGTCCTGGACGATTTCGAGTCGATAGACAGAGCGGAGCGGATAAAAAGTTGCGTACATCGCGTTTAAGCGCCGGAGGAAGCCCGTGAGGTACTTACCTTGTCTTTAATGATCTAACTGCACGGAACTATTCAGGTGATTTCTGTCTAAAAAGAGGATGGATTTGTTTTTAGCAATTTCTTTTTGTTGCTTTGCAAGTGGGTTTTTAAAACGGCGATACTGTGGGAAAAATAACTTAAGTTAGTATCTTTCTTTTATAATAAATAGGATCGTATGTTGGCTGTGGGAACAAATTCTACACTGATAAGACAACCCGCTTTACGGCAGATCCGCTCTCATCAGAAACCATCAATTGTTGGGACGCACGCGACACACCGGAAGTGTCATGGAGGGCTGACCCATTCCAATTCTACTCTTTACTGGTGATTGACGTGCCATATGGATTCATTCACGGCGTTTACATAAACATTCCAGGAAGTGATATGAATCGGGCGGAGGTAAGACACTGTTAAAATGGTAATGAGCTAATTGGGCAAAACGTGAAGTGTAGATTTGGACGGCAGCGAAGTGCACATACGTAAATTCGTCATAACTTTTCATGTTATTAAATTGTCTAACAGCATTATATCTAATTAGTTTACAAAGAAATCTCGAACATAAGGTACCCAAACCTCCGCTTTAAGAAAAAAATATTGATATACAGGGATCTTATGTATTGCTAGCGTTTTTTATTTTTGCAAACAAGAGGTTTTGGAGTAAATTGTAAAGCAAAGGTGATGAACAAGACTCATGTCCAGAAAACATATATTTAAAAGCCATTGCCCTACCAATGCATTTGTGTTAGTTTAGTGCCTTTCTTCATTCAACTTCTTTGTACACAACAGGCTTTTAAACCATACCACGGTCCTCTTAACCCGTTCAAAATTGGCAATGCCTATGCCTTCATTCTGTACAGTCAACTTGGCAGAATGGTCGTTGATCAACGCTTTGTTAACAGTAATCCAGCCCAGCCGTACAAAGCTAACGAATTCGCTAATGTCCAAAATCTAACAGGTGAGCTGAATTCATTTCATAAGATATAAATGATATCCATAAATATGTTTATTTTCAAGCCCATGTTGCATGGGGGACAGTTTGTATTGAAGTGCAGTAGTTTGGGTCTGTGTGGGTGTGTGAGGAGGGGGGGCTGTGTGTGTGTGTGGGGGGGGGGGGGGGGGTGTTTGTTAGGATTATAACGTGTAAATGTTATCCCAAAAATACATTTAGTTTCAAATCCGAGTAAGATTAGCAAGTTTTTATTGAAATGCAGTAGCTTTGGGGATATTGGGGGTGCTGGGATGGGTTTTACTATCTGTCCTAGCAGAGCTGTTACTCAAGAGAAATAATTTTCAGAACGTCTTTAAACACCAATCAAATTGAATCAACCAAACTACATCATATTGAGCCAAAACCGTAACTCATTATTTTCTATAAGAATTTTTCACTCAAAGTGGTGCTGTGTTATATGTTTCTCAATGCTATGTCAATGAATATATTAACTATTCATTCTTAATTTAACAGATATCATGTTTTTTTTACCAGGACCAATCGCTATAAACTGGATACTGGCATTGGGTGATCCATACTCTACGGAGAGACAAAAGAGTCTTGGAATTGTTGACAACTGTCCAAGTTTTGTGGCCGAAGGTAGGTTTACTGGACAAGTTATAAGACTCAATCCTTCATATTCAGTCGAGCTCTGTCATATTAGCTTTCTGTTGTGTAAAACTTTGCTTTCGTCCGTTCGTCAATCAGTCAATTGATCAATAAATAAATCAATCAATCAATCAAGAAAACAATCAACCAATCCGCCCCCCAATCAGCCATTTGATAAATCAATCAATCAAGAAAACAATCAACCAATCCGTCCCCCAATCAGCCATTTGATAAATCAATCAATCATTCAACCAATAAATTAATAAATAAATAGATTAAGAGAATGTTATCTTAACTAATGTAAAAATATATAACATAGATATGTGCTCTTATAATGTATTATTATGATGGTCATAAGACTTGTGCAATAAGTATAGAAGACCTGATTAACTATCTTTCAGCCATAAGAGAAGTCCCAAGACCGTTTATACCAGCAGAACCCTTATTCCTCGTTCATGTCAATGTGACCTTTGATGTGGCGCCTCTCGGATTCCAATCATGTTGTCAGGTTTACAACCAAATGTAAGTCATTTTAATCGTATCTTTATACTCAGAGGAACACTTAAAGCAATACACGGGGCGGAGAGCGGGTTATCATATGTTTATACTCAGACGAACACTGATGAAACACAAGGCGAGGGTTTTTGGTCATATGTTTATTCACAGACGAACACTTAGTGAAATGCATGGTAAGTGGTTTTAGTCGTATGTTTGTAGACAGAACATTAGTGGAATGCAAGGTGGGTGTTTAAATCGTATGTTTGTAAACAGAACAACACTTAGTGAAATACAAGGTGAGTGTTTTAATCGTATGGCTATACTCAGACGAACACTTTCTAAAATACAGAAATACAGTTTTAAATCATATGTTTATTTTCAAACGAACAAATAGAGCATGCATATTTTTATCGAATGTCTCTTCTCAAACGAACACTTAGCGAGCTAAACGTGAGTGTTTTTATCGAATGTTTATACTCAGACTTACCCTAAGTGCGCTAAACGTGAGTGTTTTTAATCGTATGTTTATACTCAGACAAACACGTAGAGCAATACAAAGTATTGCACTTAAGTCAGGTTTTTATTTAAAAATAGATTAGCAGACCTGAACACAGCATAAAAAATAAAACCAGTGGTCGAACCCAGAAAAGTCAATATGTAAAACTTCAGGATTCAAAGACTTTAGAAGGATAGCTTCACCGTTGTACACATCAGTTGTGAGTTATCTTGAAGATTATTTTAAAAAACCCGATTTTTTTATGGTAACATGCTAAATGCGCCAATCGATATTTAATAGTCCGGTATATTCTGGTCAATTTGAAAGCGGTCAAAACATTGTATTTAACCACGATAGTCTCCGGCGGGGTGTCTACATTAAAACATATGGTCAAATACATTAGATAATTATCAATCAATGAATCAGTCAATGAATCAGTCAATGAATCAATCAATGAATCAGTAAATCAATCAGTCAATGAATCAATCAATGAATCAGTAAATCAATCAGTCAATAACATTTTCAGGTCTGGCTTTGTTACACTGAATCCGCTTGGTGATGATATTGTAAAACCTGGCCATGTGGCCGACACTCCTTCTATCAACCTTATCAGATCAACCCTCTTCTTCAACCCAGATACTGGATTTACAGGTAATATTAGAGTGGATGAACTATGTGAAAACAATTCATAAGTCAGTTTATTTATGTAAACGCAGTTTCAAACATGCAAACAATTCGTTTTGTTCTATTTGTGGTCTTACATCGTATGAATCCACTTTAATGAGCAGGCATGATTTAACATTTGTTGGTGGCAGGGTTCATTCCTGATCTACATATATGGCACAAACCAGAATATTAACAAAACTGACGTAAATACCAACAATTAAAACTGTTAAACGTCTGACAGGTACAGTCTATACACTGATAATGGTGGATCCAGATGTACCGTTTGCGGCAGCGGGGACCGACGAAAGGCCACTTCTACACTGGCTGGTCGTCAATATCCAGAACGGTGACGTCATGTCCGGTCAGGAGGTTGAAAGTTACCGCGGTCCTGGTCCGCCTGACGACAAACCACATTATTATTACTTCCTGTTGTATGAACAAAATGGAACTGTGGTGACAGACTCGCATCTTCAATTCGCTGGATCTTCGTGTCCAGGAAGTATTTCCACCAGGTTTGTTTAATGATCACCATATATTATACTCTCCAATGTATTAAAAATGCCAGTGCAGCAGGAAAATAGTTCACTTAACATTTAAACCTCAATGTCTGGGATTTATTCACAATACCGGGTGATCTCAATTAATTTATGTTGTTTAGGAGAATATAGTTACTTCATGAATGTAATCAACTATACCAATAGTTTCTTACGTGGTAGTCTTTGCTCGTGTCGAGAAAATATGCAATTTTAAAAAAGTAATCGTTTACCTTCAGTAGGATTTTATGCGCTAATTGGTTGGTGTTTACCACCATGTAAGATTATTAAACTTATATGACGGCGATCTTCACCAACAATACATACCTACACAAACACAACCATAATGTTTCTCCAATGCACAGTAAAGACATTTTGGTTACGCTTAGATTATATTGCTGCTCTCATTACATATATCTAATTTATCAACAAATAATATTTGTGACCATTTCTGACTAACATGGATTAGTGTACTAATTGTATATCGGTCTTGTTAATAGCGGTTGCTGTATTATTTTGATCCTTATAGCAAATTGTCATAAACTGTATTTTTTTTTATTTTATATATCGTTGTTGTTTTCAGATGTCTCTTCGATATCAACAGCTATGTAGCCGCCAACAATCTGAATTTGGTTGGCGCGAGCTGGATGGTAGCGGAAAATGACGAATTTGTGCGTTATGCGCAAATGAAACGGGGAACACCGGAAGCGGATGTATGTCAGGGAGTTGAGGGATATTTTGAAGGTTGCATTCCTGTGTCTGGCGGTCTCCCTGTGACCGTTTCTGCTGTTACGATCACCATGCTGTTTGCTGCCGTTACAATGAGACTGACAATCTAAAAATACCTCCCAGCCTGAATCAGACTTCTGTTAACACATTACAAATAGTAAACCTACACTGAAAATACATATAGATTTATCATGATAGTTGATTAAGTTAGTGGGATAATAGTTAGAATACGTTGGTATACCCACTTGTAGCCCATCGTTCGTGTAGAGAATTTATATACACTCTATTGTCATGGATTTATATTGAAATATTAAAAATTTTATTTATTAAAAATTGGAATATAAGATAGTACTCAAACATTAGACCGTGGCTACCTTTAAGTTTTGTTTGTAATCCTAACCTTGTGTTCTCATTATGTTATGATTCTGTCACACTTTGTTGATTGATCAAAATTTAAACTGGAACGTGACCCCTCAAGGTCATGCTTAACG
>JAVFBX010144305.1:0-15405 GCA_034783855.1 Mopalia kennerleyi
CCCTAGGGGGAATGAGGGCTACAGGAAGCTCCCTCCCAACCCTCTGTGAGAAGCACTCAATGTCCCTACCCTAGGGGCAACAAGGGCAACAGGAAGCTCCCTCCCAACCCTCTGTGAGAAGCACTCAATGTCCCTACCCTAGGGGCAACAAGGGCTACAGAAAGCTCTCTCCCAACCCTCTGAGAAGTACTCAATGTCCCTACCCTAGGGGGAACGAGGGCTACAGGAAGCTCCCTCCAAACCCTCTGTGAGAAGCACTCCATGTCCCTACCCTAGGGGGAATGAGGGCTACAGGAAGCTCCCTCCCAACCCTCTGTGAGAAGCACTCAATGTCCCTACCCTAGGGGGAACGAAGGCAACATGGAGCTCCCTCCCAACCCTCTGTGAGAAGTGCTTAATGCCTTGGATGAACATGTTAGATATCAAATTGTTATTCCCGTCATTACAATAGCAGCCACTGTCAAACAAGGGCTTCGGCAGACACCCGTCCACCCATCCAAATGGGCACCCTGAAATGAACAATTGCCTCATTTGGACACCCTGTTTTAAGAAACTTTAACATGCAGGCGATAAAACTGTCAAAATTTGGACACGCAGTTAAGTGAAGCAAAATGACCATTTTGGACACCTTCCTTTTAATTTCTGGATAAGCCCTTGCTGACAAATCTAACAAGAGAGAAGAGAAAGCATAGGATACCTGCCTTAGATGAAGTCGCTATATGAAATCACTATGACCGTAATAACAAAAGCATAACGTAAACACTGATATTTTCACTGGCAAATCCAACAAGAGAGTTTAAAAAAACGCACAAGATGGTTAAGATGAAGACGGTGTATATGAAATGGTAATTACCGTTAAAGACGTATCACTCAGACCGGATATTATTTTTCTCATCCGTCCCATGGTGTATTTAGTTGGGTAGATAGAGACATCAGGCATTATTCGTGATGACACCATTCCGGCATGAAACAGGCATGATGGTTAAACAGGTAACATTACACGATCCCTACAGGTAGCTGTCATTGTCAAGGTGAGAGGGGAAATCACTGCCCTAGTCTTTGTATTGGGAATAATATCAGAGAAAAGAGATATGGTAGTCGACAGAGACGCTGATATTAGTTATGACACAAGTTGGAACACAATCAAGGTCAGATGGGAAATCACGGTTGTGCAAACAATTCTTTGGAATAATATGATAGAATTGAGATAATATTGTATTCTAAGCCAAGGGGATATTAGTCATAAGCACAAGTTGGAACACTTGAAATATATGGATTATTTTAAACAAATAACACACAGTTATGGTCATCAGTTGAACACAATCACATGATGAAACGAGGACACATCTTGGTGAAGCAATCCTTTGGTAGTGTTTATATGGAAGCACTAGCTAGTCAGTTCCTCCCGACAATATTAGGGCAAGTGTCAGGTATTCAAATCAAAAGTCATTCATTTAAATCCTTATTCAAAGGTCCATTCAACTATTTACCTCAGAAAACATGAAGTTCAATTGGATCCAAAGCAAGTCGTATTGCAAACTGTAGAACATGATCTAAAATCTAAAATCCTATCTACTTCACTGATGACACAGGTAAAATCTTAAGAGTTTATGTGATTCTGAATAGAGACTGCTAATTATAGAGCATCATCATATCTACTTCTCTAACAACACAGGTAAATTTTTGTAGAGTATCATCCTATCTATCTTTATAGTGTCATCCTATCTACTTCTCTGGTGACACAGGTAAATTCTGAACATTCTAAGAGCTTCTGACTTGATATTGCTAATTGTAGAGAATCATCCTATCTATTTCTTTGACAACACAGGTCAATTCTGAACATTTTTAAGAGATTCTGACTTGATACTGCTAATTGTAGAGCATCGTCCTATCTACTCCTCTAAAAACACAGGTAAATTCTGAACATTTTGAGAGTCTCTGAATAAGGACTGCTCATCTGTGTCACTGGCTGGAGGTAAACAGTGTCAATTGGTCAGTTGGTGTATGAAGGGCGGAGACACCAGCTGGGTCCAGGTGTGTAACAGGTGGACCCACTCACACTGCCCTGAATTCAAAACTACAACTGGACTATTAACTGTCAAATCAATACTACAGTTGTACCTTTATCTGTATACTGTCACAACAACCAGCATGTAAGGTGAAATTGGTTTCTTTCAACATCACATATACATTTAGCAAACAGAGCTAGCCATGTGGTTGCTTGTAGTAGCCAGAGGTTATGCTGTTTGATTTCCAGTAAAGCTTGGAGTGTTGTTGTTGTATTTACAAGTCACTAAACCATGTCCTATATTCTGTATAATAACACATACATGTGAAGAAGAAAAGTGTGAAAACAAGGCGCGGAATTCACATTTTATTACAGGTATGGAGCCTGGGCCCTTTAGAAGGGGCTTCTCAGTATCCGCTTTAATATTGAACCAGCTGACAGAATATGGTTCCCCAATGGATTTACCTGTATCTCACCATAAACCAGTGTTCAGAACTAGTACATAATCTCATAATAAAATCTGGTTAGATCCATCAATCGTGCAAATAAAAGGTAGACTAACGACCAGAATAAATGTCTTTTTGCAGAACCTTTTAACCTTCTGCTCGTATGGTCTAAAAACTGACCAACGCCAAAAGATTACAAATAAAATGGAGCGGTTTGTACTAAATGCTTCAACCACAATTGTGTTGAGAAATCAGAGGAACTGAGAGGGACAATCTAGCATAATGTTGAGAGCAGTTTGACTGAAGACTAGTGATCTAGGATAACGTGAAAGCTGCAGTGTGACTGACCTCATCGCTTATTTTCAACAGCATCTATAAATCCCAATTAAATGTTACGCTTTTATCTCCACATGCAATGGGTTCCCTTTCATGAATTCAATATTCCAATTTCTGATCCCGACGTCAAGGACACAATATTTCTCCATATGATAAATGATGAACAGCATACATGTATAACAGGGCATTTCAAAGACGCATTTTGAGCCTTGCCAAGGCTTACGATCTTTCACTATTACTCAATGTTGACGATACTGTGAACTGTCAGCTGTCCTCTATGGAACATTAATTAGTGCAAGAAATGAATACACACAGTCCTGTCTGTGAAGAGTTGTCTTTCAGCTTCAAGGATCAACAAATTGTGGGTAGCTCAAGAAGTAAATACGCACACTCGTGTCTCTGAAGAGACGTCTTTCTGGTTCAAGAATCAACAAATTTTAGGTAGTTCAAGAAATAGATACACACTCGTGTCTCTGAAGAGACGTCTTTCTGGTTTAAGAATCCTCACAACTTGGGAAGCTCAAGAAAAAATAAACACGGTCGTGTCTCCGAAAAGTCCTCTTTCAGGTTCAGAGAATCAACATAACTTGGGAAGCTCAAGAAATAAAAATACACACACTGGTGTGTCAGAGGAGACTTATTTCAGATTGAAGAAACAACAAAACCTGTGTAGCTCAAGAAACAAATACACACACTCGTGGTACAAGAATCAACCAGTATCTTGATCAGCAGATCATCAGAACTCGAAAGCAAAGAAGTTTCTACAACAGAACTGGCGCAGATTCTCAAAGGAAGCCATGGTCTATTGAACGAGCACATCTACTGTCCACAGCTGGGATGAGCAGACCTGTCAGCCTAGTCCAACATGTAATTACTAGCTGCATCCCATAATAGTCCTGCCTCATCACGAATTGGGTGCCCTATGGTGGATCAATACAGGAATAGAGACTGTAAAAGAGGCAGTGTATGCCCGGCTTCTCTAGGATATCACTTGAGGTACATGGATTGCCTGTCAGACCAATATGTAGATTAATATGAGGCTACAATATGAAGGGACTCATATGAACACTTCACAGCCACAATAGTCCATATACTAGACTGTCTCACTAGTGCTGAATTAAACAGCATTCCACAGCATGCCCGTATCACACAACCAGGCCAAACCTGGCCGTCGATCAATGAATTATGTACGCGACCGCCACAGGAAATTACGCCAGCCTTGTCCCCAAACAAAGCATTCTGGGAAAGCTTTTTTTCCAAAGTTTGTAGCACGATAATATAATACAGGACAGGCTGACACACATGCTAAGCCCACTGTTATTTGCAGAAAGATTGTCAAATAAAATTGTCAAAAAACCCCCCATAAAATAAAGAAACATCATTTTCACAAAGACCAATGAAATATATATCATTAGATGTGTAATTTTTTCTCATGAGCAACTCCTAAGTCATTGTTTTCTTATTCATTTACTATTAACTGAAATTGTGTCCAAAATCCTATACCGAATGACTCAGGTCTCTGGAGCAAAGAATATTGAAGGCTTAAGGGGTTTACCCATTTTGGGGCTTTGTTTTGAAAATAAAAAATTTAAACAACCTAATTTTGGCTTATAATAATTTGGTCACCCATTTATTTTGGGTCTCGAATTGGGTCTTAAAAAGACTGGTACAAGTTAACACCCTAGCAGTTCAGCCTCAATCAATTACAAACATATGAAGGCTCAGTTGATATATGATACATGTACAAATTTAGAATACATTTGGGGAAGTGCTGTTTTTCTGTGGAAATGCGATGTTTTCCTGTGCATTTAACACAAATACAGTGCGTTTATAAAAAAAATGATCTGTTTTGGGTGTAAATAAGGTGCTTTTGTTGGGTAAATGCACTGTTTTTAAGGGGTAGATGCACTGCTTTGCAGGGATAAATAAAGTGTTTTGCAGGGGTAATGTAGTGTTTTTCATGGATAATGCAGTGTTTTTCATGGGTAAAGGAACATTTACCAGGGGTAAATGCAGTGTTTTTCAGAGGTAAATGCAGTGTTTATCAGGGGTAAATGCAGTGTTTTTCAGGGGTAATGCAGTGTTTTTCATGGGTAATGCAGTGTTTTTTCATGGGTAAAGGCACATTTACCAGTGGTAAATGCAGTGTTTTTCAGGGGTAAATGCAGTGTTTATTAGGGGTAAATGCAGTGTTTTTCAGGGGTAAATGCAGTGTTTATTAGGGGTAAATGCAGTGTTTATTAGGGGTAAATGCAGTGTTTATCAGGGGTAAATGCAGTGTTTTGCAGGGGTAATGTAGTGTTTTTCAGGGGTAAAGGCACATTTACCCGGGGTAAATGCAGTGTTTTTCAGGGGTAAATGCAATGTTTTTCATGGGTAATGCAGTGTTTTTTAGTGGTAAATGCAGTGTTTTTCAGGGGTATTAAAATACAGTTTTTTATAGAGAAAAGACAATGTTTTATGGGCCAAGTGCAGTGTTGATCAAGGTTAGTAAATGGGTTTTTCTGTTAAAAACTATACTATACATGTTGTAAATTGACTTTATGCTACATTTCTATTAATTTAGGAAAATTTCCAACACTGGTGATTTTAACCTAATATTATAAGAACTGTTCTCCTGCCCATGAGAAGAACTGCCTCCCATTTATATTTTGGTGTATTTTCTAATAAACCCAGTTTATGTTCAATACACAAAAAGGCCATTAAAATACACAGAGAAATAAACATTAGGTGCAAAGCTGTATTGCCTAACACAAAAATAAATGTACACATAACGTTGAGAAAATACCTGTAGAAGACAATTTTCTAAAATTTCTTCGAACGTAGCTTGATCTGCCATAAACATATAATTTTGTACATCTCTGCTTTTTGCATTAACCACAACTTTGTCAAAGAGGTCAAGAGGTTAAACCTCTTCAGCCATAAAACCATCTCATTTTATTCCCGCACAGGTTTTAACCTGCACAATTCTCTTAACAAGAAACTGTTTAAATGAAGAAAGTTATCCCCAAAATGACAAATTAATGTTAATAATTTCACTCTAAAAGACACAGAATGTTTTGATATCTCTTTACACATGATAAAGAAGCTGAAAGAGACTGAAATAGATGAATATGAATCTGTTTCACTTGAATGTAAATTTTTAAACTTTTACTACATTTCACCTATGTTAAATATCGTACCCAGTGTACATGTATATATCATTGTTTTTATAGTAAGAAATTGTTGTATATATTTGTATTGCAGGGTCCTCAGGGAGAACAACGTATACCGTTGATGAGGGCCCTGGGTAAAAAAGACGAATAAATAAATAAATAAATAAAATGTACATAAGAGGCCAGTTCATACATGTACACCCTTTTGTTAACCCATCAAACTCTGTGGATCCTAAAGTTTATTTTATCTTCAGTATATTTCATGAAGGAAAACCAGAGATGTATAATGTTGAGGTGCCAGTTTGCTATAAGGAATTCCTATAAACCAAGATTGTTATTTTGTCTATGTTGTGATAAAACAAGAAAGGGGGAAGCTATGATATAACATCCAAGATAACATAACAAGGGGCATAACTCTTTCAAGCAATGTTGGAGAACCAGTTAGCACATGTATTTCATATTACATGTAATACACCTGTGTGACTGTGTCAAACCACTCTTAGAAAGGAAAAGTGGTGGGAATTATTCATTAAATTTATAGAAAAGATACAACTATACAACAAATCCAAAGACTTTTCCTTACAGCCTAAAAGATTCACATAAATAGGGTAAAAACAATTTGTGAATTTAACATCATACAAGTGTTTGAGTGTATATAAGTAGTTGGGAATACCACAACAACTGGATTGATATTCGGTTGTGCTCCTTCGGCTCCAGACAGAGCTAACCTCATATAAGCTTATACATGTACACACCCCTGGAAAAAAATTTAAAATGTCTCACAACCACTAATTTTCAGTTTAAAAATTTCTTGCCAGATCCTGCATATGGTTGAATATGGCTGGAAACATATTCAAAATACATGTACTAATAAAATACATTATATTCTTTATTTCTTTTAGGAGAGAAATCGTTTTAGGAGAGAAATCGTTTTAGGAACCTGAAAGATGTAATCAAGATACAAGAGTTGCCGACTTAAATGTGCAAATATATTTACATGTAGTTACCAGTACCATACAGCACGGACATTTACTTCTGTTGTTGTTGTAATCTTTCCGCAGGGGCTTCGACGAGTTTAATAGGCTCGTTTTCAGACCTCATAAAACATCATGTGCATTACGATTTAATTTCTATGCCAATATTCAACTTTTATAGGTTTTACATCAACAGCCACTGCCCACGGAATTGGTTGGATAAAACGGAAATTTTTAATTTCTCGCCAGACCTAGGAGACTGTGGGTCGCATGATTTCCCCGGGGTGTATATACACAGATAACTATCAGTAGTATACTTACTGTACTCATCGTGGACTCACTCTTCTTGATTTTTGACTTGGGGGTCATCAGAGATATCTAGAAGCGTCTCTTTTAACGAGCCAATCAGATTTCAATATCCCTCAATTGTGGGCAAATGAGTACACGTAATGGACTCTTAGGAAGATGAAATCTTGACCACAGTTAACACATCACATCTTAACAATTCCACACGTGTGAAGCGATGTGGTGGATAATTCCACTCATAGTAAAGAAGTTAATTCCAGAGGAATTGACAGGTAATTCACCTTACACCTGAGAAAACTGAATAGTCTGTCGTCTACCAAGTAAAATGTTCCTGGAAGTTGAAGACTTATAACAACTTTTTCCAAGTCATGGGAGTTCCTAACTAAGTATAGTTGTGCGCTTAATATGCTGTAAGGGCTGTTGACAAATGTGACTGGCAGGCCTACAAATTAAAGCAAAAAACAAAAACAACAAATATTTATAAAGAAAAAAGCTTTTCTTTTCTCCCAGGACAGTCCTGGTTGCTTACATCCTTATAAATAGTTTGTTTGTTTGATTGGGGTTTAACGTCATACTCAAGAGTATTTCACTTATATGGCGATTGTCCACATCACACTGTTCCTTGCCTAATTACAGTGTGATGTGGAGGAAATCTGTTTAAAACCACACGTGTGCTCGCTAACCACTAACCGTCATGGCACTCATATACCCGATGGTTTGTTTGATTTGATTAGGGTTTAATGTCTTACTCAAGGGTATTTCACTTATATGACGACGGGATGTCCACTCAACAATGTTCCTGGCCTAATTACGGTGGAAAACCGAGAAGAAATCTCGTAAAAAACCACCCCCGCGATTGCAGGAGCCACATCGTGTGACTCACTCATATACCTGAGGGTCAACGATACATCGAAGTTGGTTTCGGTAAGCGTGCTCGCTAACCACTAACCCACGGCCACATTATAAATGGAGATAAAAGGAGTACTGGCAACTCAGTACACTCTTGAATAAGTGTTCGGAAGCCTGGGGGTGGTCAACATATACAAGAATTACAAGATTAGCTTAACATCTTAACATCTAGCCACCAGTGTAACGGACCAGCACCTAGCTGGTCTACCTATAAACAGCAGCCTAGCTCAAGTAATAAAATCTGATACGTTTATATAATTTTCATAACTTTCCCAACTATAAAATAATGTGGATTCAAAGCCATGTACGGTTTCAGAAAAGCCTTCCTGTCCTAATTCATCAGGTCCTCACAAACAGTCACACTTAAATCTACTAGTATGAGTAATGCTAGAAGACGCATAAAACAGAAAAGAGATTCCCCCCCCCCCCCCCCCCCCTTTTATACAGGTACATGAAGCTAAGAACTGAAATTACAAAAAATTATGAAGTCAGGTACCAATCTAAAATCGTGGAAAGCACTTTTTTCATAAATGTAGCTATGTTTGAAATGTGGGATTGAACATAAGAACAGCCCACTGTAAGGGTTCACTATCGTACCCCTAACTGAAATTACGAAACAATTGTAAAGTCAGGTAGCACTCTAAAATCGTGAAAAGCACGCTGTTACACATGTACATGTAGCTACGGTTGACAGGTGACCAGCCCACTATAAAGATTCACTTTGAAATCCCTAACTATAACAAACATTATATAAGCTTACATAAATGACTGAAATCAGATTTTGAACAGAAATCCTGAAATCTTCACAATGGTACCTTAGTAACTTACATGTACATAGTGCCAAGGCCTACACAAATTATATACATGTAGGTAGGCTTGACGAAAAGAAAGGTAAACCAATTCATGAGTGACTAACCATATTTAGGTTGTCTATCATCTCTGTTCCTCTTCAATGGATTGAAACCACTTATCATATAAATACAGGTATATAGGTTAGCGGGCTAGATTTGACCTACTTATTCAATAAAGCGTGACCATTCTTAGGTCAAAGGTTGACTTTAATTCATTTTATGGATCACTGAATAAAAGTTAAACCTACGGTCAACTTTAAAACTTAAATTGAAATCCCATGTTTTACAAAAGTTTATTAAATTATATATATTCTCCTTAGTCCAGGCTGCAAATATTTGACAATTTTCTCCAATTATTGACAAAAAACATTTTCACAAAACATTTTAAAATTCCATATGACCAATTAAAAACTGACATATGAGCCAATCTTTACGTAATCAATGATCTCTATATAAAATAATTAATACAGAGTCAATATAGGATTTGTTTTTCTCTTTCAATTTATAATTGTTACGAAAAGTAGAGTATCTAATTTCTGTGAATATGTCAACCAAAATAAGCTGAGAGGAGATGGAGCATTACCAAATAGCATGTGTTTTGTTTGTTTGTTTGTTTAATTGGGGTTGATCGTCGTACTATAGGGTGTTTCACTTATATGACGACAGATTTCCTTGCCTTATTATGGTGGAAAACTAGAAGGAAACTTCATATCAACCAATCCCACAATTGCTGGAGCTACATCGCCGGACTCTCTGATATACCTGTTGTCGACAGACAGACTCAATCCTGTGAAAGGTATATCCAAGTAGAATTTGTAAGCGCACAAGCTAACCAGTACACCACAACCGCGAACGTCGGGCTCCAGGGCGAACAAATCTCCCTCAAACCTGTTTGAAATCCTAAGGATTATACCATCTCTGCACACTAACCAGAACAGCTTCCAGTTATTTTGACATCCTGACCACTAATGGTGCAATCTGCTTCAAAGTCCATACTGGACTACATAACTTACGCAGGGTTGAAGAAATTTATTATTTACTTACTTATTTATCCAATGTTAGATCAACAGGATCAAATCCCAATTACAGATCATTGGCCAGCATTATTGTGGGAGGAAAACTGGGTAGTAAATTTACCCAGAAAACCCACGACCTACCAACAGTTGCTAGCTTACCAACCCAGATTCCGTCCACAGAATCGAACCCACAACCTCAGAAGTGAGGGGGGATATGTGGACCAGAAGCATACACTCTAGACCACTGCCATGGAGGCCCCAGATATATGTCTAAATACAGTGTGGTTAAATCTACATAGCCAATGAAAACTCTAGAAACAAGCTACATGTGTTGAGAGAGTGTCGGTGTGGCTGATCCTATTAAACACTATCTGATTAACAGCAGCATTAATCAGATTATCACAATCCCATCTGTTCCAATGATAATCCAAATAAGTCAAATAGTTTGGAGTTATGTCCTTCCATAATAGCTCAATGGGGCCAGCTGCTCAAAACACTATCAAATTTAATCCGCTTTTAGATGACATCACAACATGTTGAAGGTCTATCTCTAGCTACTTTTAGCGATTTAATCTGGTGTTATTTTTCCAGTGGTTTGCCCCAAGATTAGAAACCGTTTTAGTGGTACAATGAGAAATGAATCCTCCAAATGACCCTACACCAAACATCCAGCAAACTATTTGTTGGGCGGATTTGTTAATTTAGCACAGTGGAGATACCAAGCTAAAAGTACCAAATACAGAAAGTGGCCCAAATTGCCTTTCAAGAAACGTGTGGTTCTAATTGGTTAAAACTGAGGATTATAGGGTTTCGATTGGATCAAACTGCATGTATGGTTTTGATTGGCTCAAACTGAGGATTGCATGGTTTTGATTGGATTAAACTAAGGCATGTATGATTTTGATTGGCTCAAACTAAGGCATGTATGATTTTGATTGGCTCAACTTAGGCATGTATAGTTTTGATTGGCTCAAACTGAGGATTGTATAGTTTTGATTGGCTCAAACTAAGGCATGTATGGTTTTGATTGGCTCAAATGGAGTATGTGTAGTTTTGAATGCTCAAATGGTGATTTTCTTTTTAAGAGGCCTTCCATGTAAAATTTAATTCAACTTTGCAATATAAAGAACATTGTGTAACAAGACAAAAACATCTCATTTGTCTGTATTTAATGAGATGTCTGTTCATTTTAATTTTGCATGTGGCCATTTTTCTCAAACTTAAGGAAGACGTTTCAAGGGTCCTGGTTTTTAGTACAGTTCAAGGTCTGTACAGTTCTGGATATTGATGAGGCTTGGTTTTCATGAACTTCAGGACAAAAAAAGGCATAAGTTGCAAATGTATTATTTTGGTGAATTTAAATGTTTATTTGTGCAAATTTGTGGATTTACTTTGAACATGATAAAAATAAATAGTTGGGCATTAATAAATGAAAAAACTTACTACGACAGTAAAACTGTATTTTTTTTAAGCAAAAAATTCAATATTTTGACATCAATGAACCCTGGTGGAGTGGGCCAATCCAACTACATTTATGTCTAAGCTCAAGTTAACTCAAAGTTTTGAGCACAGAACTTAAAAACCCATATAAAAAAACCCTTTACATTTACAGCCAGCCATTAGCCTGCAGTAAAAGATACTCCCATTACAGGACTCAATCTAACCATAATCTTTCCCAGAAATTCATTCCATCCACAAATACACCAAAGGCTTTTATAAATTGAACCTCTGGATGTCTCAACTACAACACACTCTCATTTGTACGTTGTTGCACAATTTATAAGATGAACTCTATTCTTGGTAAAATATTTCAAGAAATGAGTACCTTGGAATGCATTTCGCCGGGCATGTTAACTTCAGTGAATAGAAAGAGTCAAGCGTTGAAAACTGGACATCAGATGACCCATAAAACCTACAACAACGAACAACAACAACCACGTAAAAATACAGAAAAAGAAAAGAGGAATGAAAAGAATAAAATAAGTCCATGTATAAAGGAAAAATCAGATTTAGAAAGGGAATGTAGGAAACAAAAGAAAGATTAGGGAAATCAAATATGTGACGATAAACAAACATAAATGATGTAGGCTTAAAGCCAGCTGGTCTTACCGATACATACATGTATCAAAATACAGATAGATTAAATAATTAGTTATCAAAGAAGCAGTCCATGCACGAATAAACAATAATTTTAAGAGAAGCAGTCCATGCAAGAATACATTCTAACAACAAAAAAATGTAAATACATGTATATTGTAATGCATAGTGTTAGCCAGAGGGGTGTCTAATGTCTTTGAGACACCCAAAAAGCCATTAGCGACACCCTGTTTCAGTCAAATTTAACATGGGAAAGAAAGGACAACAATAAAATGAGACACCCTGTTTCTGTAAAAATGGAGATTTGAGACACCCTCTTCTTGATTCTGGCTGATACTATGTTGTAATTTATTCAGTTTTTTCTCATAAGAACTAAAAAGCTTCAACATTTGCTATCAAAGCAATTAAACACAAGCAAAATATGCAAAACATGCAATAGAAATAAGTTACACAGCAAAAGCACAACAATGAAACAGACAGCCCCCAGCGATGACAAAGCACTGCAGAATTGAGAAATAAGACAGTCTACAGGATAAAGCAGTGTACATGTAGATTGATTTGTCAGTTTAATAACCCCAGGAATTTAGCCAGAAATCAAAAATATGTTGTACCAAACAGTTATTTTGCCTCACTTTTAAGTAACTGGGTGTCCAATTTTTCATTACTCTTGCATGTTAAAGTTTCTTAAAACATTGTACCCTAATGAGGCAATTGTTCAATTCAGGGTGTCCATTGAACGAGTAGACACCTCTGTGCCTACGCCCTTGCATCGAGTAAGGGCACAAACTAACCACTAAGCCAGGGCCATGTGCCCCTTCCAAGAAAGACATGTGAGGCCTAAAAAAATGCTTTGTTTCCTCTAATGGCCTAAAAAAAATTGTGCTAGGCAGGCAGGAATAATTTTGTTTTTTATTTTGTCAATTTTATTTCTTTGTAGACATTGTACAAAACAGTAGATATCTTTAAAAACTGATACTGATGCTTGCAGGACCGAAAAACATTACAAAAAACAATATTGCTACCGGACCAAATATGCCAATTTGGAAAGGTCTTTTGAAGAAAAAAAAATTTGAACTCAAAAAGCCAAGAAAAACTTTAGACTCAGAGTTATTTCGTAGGGTCGCTCGGGTTAGAGGAAACAAGATATTTTTTTTAAGCCTGATTGTTGTTTAGAGTTTCAAGAAAATTAGTACAGGTACCTATCCCATATTCATTCGACCATAGTTAAGAGTCTTCTTCTTAATTTAAGGCCTAAAAAAAGTTGTTTCTTCTAACCCGACCAACCCTACGAAATAGCTCCGAGTCTAAAGTTTTTATTGGCTTTGTGAAAAAAAAATTGGAAAAAAAAAAAAAATTGGAAAAAAAAATATATATATTTTTTTTCACAAGACCTTTCAAAATTGGCATATTTGGTAGTAAAATCGTTTTTCGGAATGTTTTTTGGTCAAGCAAGCATGTTTATTAAGTTTATATAATATATACTCTTTTTGTACAACATCTACAAAAAATTGACAAAATAAAAAAAAAGTCCTGCCTGCCTAGCCCAATTTTTTTCAGGCCGTTAGAGGAAACAATGCATTTTATTTTTAAGGCCTAAACACACACAGTAAATAGTTATATATCATCATTAATTTGGGCTTATATTGTATTTTGGTTGCTCATATGTTTTCTGGAACCAAATTTGCTCCTCTGTTATCTTAAAAATAAATACCAATCACATGTTAAAAGATCTGACAGAAAGCCTTTCCACTTGGCAAGGTGCCCCTCATTTCACTCACTAATTGCCTTGTCTTTTTGTCTTATTTTCCATCTTGTAAAAACTAACTGAGCCACTTTGATGATCTTTCAAATGAATAGCAATCACCTTAAACAAACCTGACGGAAAGCGTTTTCAATTGCACAAATCTAAATACCTTAGTTTTTCCTTAAATCATAAGTGAATTAAAATAAACTTATGACTCTTCCAAGATACATTGAAAACTAAGGGAGTACGCCACTGACCAATACCAAGTACCACTGATGCAGGCTCGTGCTGTAATCTCTTCTGACATAACCTTAAAATCGGACCTCTAAAATTTCGGGACATAATCTAACATTTGCATTTGCTGCTACTCAGCTGATTTTTCAAATCCATAATACACATTTAGGAAAAATAAAGCAAAATCGATTTATACAAACTTCATTGATGAAGGATTGAAAAAATTTGTCAAAATCAGTAGCAAAATTCAAATTTAGGTTAAAACTGTAAACAATTTGGGAAACCTATAAATCAGTCTTCCTAAAATAAGTTTGCTTAACCAACGGAAGATCCTGTTTGGTCCGTTCTCCCCAACAGCTGATGTGGAAGCTAACTAACTGCGGAATATTTTCCAAACAGATATTTAGACTTAATACGACACAGATGTCAGAGACATTCCAGAACTGGGACTATATGATTAATATTGCCTTCCTTTCAGCCAATCAAACGTCTTCTAATAATAAACTGACCAATGGTGTTGCAGAGCTCGCCCTGAATGGAGATATCAGAAAAGGGTATCAAGGAAGACATAAAATCTGTTTTTCATGAATGAAGATTGAGATTTGGGATGGGTCGTATCAAGTTTTGATCTCCTCAATGTGCTGAGCTTTACTCAATAACATGGAAATATCAACAGTAGCAGGATTATGCAACTTGAAACTATTTTAAGATATTAACAGACTTGTGTTCAATGCTGTGTTCAAGGGTGTTTGTTTGATTGGGGTTTAACATCGTACTCAAGGGTATTTTACTTATACGGTGACAAACTGTCCACTTCACACTGTTCCTTGCCTAAATACGGTGGAAAATGGGGAGGAAACCTTGTAAGACCACTCTGCAGGTTGCCAGCATATGGACTGGGGTAAAGTGGAATTCAGAAGGGCGTGTGTGGATGGGGAAATAGGGCAATTTGCGTGTGTGTGTGGATTGGAGAAGAGGGAAACAGAGGAGGGTGTGTGTGGATGGGGTTGAGTGGAATTCAGGAGGGTGTGTGGATGGGAATTTTAGACGGTTCGGATGGAGGAGAACAAAGGATGGTGTGTGGATGGGGTGGAGGGGAATTGAGGAGGGTGTGTGGATGGGGTGGAGGGGAATTGAGGAGGGTGTGTGGATGGGAATTTTAGACGGTTCGGATGGAGGAGAACAAAGGATGGTGTGTGGATGGGGTGGAGGGGAATTGAGGAGGGTGTGTGGATGGGGTGGAGGGGAATTGAGGAGGGTGTGTGGATGGGAATTTTAGACGGTTCGGATGGAGGAGAACAAAGGATGGTGTGTGGATGGGGTGGAGGG
>JAVFBX010144414.1:0-15402 GCA_034783855.1 Mopalia kennerleyi
TCTCCGTTTCACCCCATCCGGATACTGTGATAAATGAGCCGGATTGAATAAGTTTCTCAAGCAAGACTTGTCCTGTGTCAGAGTTTTCTGCCAAACAAATGGGCATTACTGTCTTTGTCAGCTCTGCAGGTCGAGATAGTCGAATCAGGGCTACGTCCGAATCCAACAAAAATGGATCATAATTCGGGTTTACCTTAATTTCAGAAACCTAAAACGGCAAATGAGGTTAAAGTCAAAAAGTTTTATCCATGTGGGTATTTTTCAGAGGATAAACTAAAAGCTGTCGCAGAATAAATGACAACGGCAATATACTTATGACAGGTGAGCAAGATTTTCTTTTGGCTTTTTACAGATATTGAGAAGAAGATGATCGTGCTCTTACTAATGAATCGGCACTTCTACGGGGAATTTTCAATTACAAGCAGTTGATTCTGAATTTACTTTACATAATTTATGTTATTTTACCAAAACAATGCTCGACGTCCCGAGCCTGCGTGGACTGCTTATATAATTTTGAAGCACTTTGCTCATGGATAACGGTTTATTGACAATGGAATAAATAAAAGTCACGTCTGTTGATCGTATGGAATCAATATGAGTAGAGCGGCTTCCAGGGCATTAACTCGTCACCCTTCTTCGCTAAGGTCAGTTTGTTTGAAGAGTAGAAATACTGTCTTTATTAAGCACTGGAGGAACATTAACTTCCCAACTTTTTGTGAAACGCTTCACATCTTGCTTGTGCTAGTGTCGATTATTGTTGGAATATACGTTGTCATATAACTGAAATACCCTTTTGCACGGCGTCAAAAACAATCAATCAATCATCCTTATTTGTGCATACGTCTGAACCCTTTTATTTCGAAATTCTAGTATAATACAATGGCAACGTTTCTTACCGTGAACTCTTGTACCATATTGTCGTCTTTACTGTCGTCTCTGAAATATTTACCGAGGTATATTTTAATGGTTGTTGGAGATAGAATGGTTGTTGATTCCACACCGGTAACGCAATGTCCCGCAGTAACAACCCACTCTTCGTTTATCAGGGTCCCTCCGCACACTCCCCGGAAACTACCCCCCTGTAGCTGGTGGGCTACCATCACTTGCCACGGAAATTCTCCTTTCTTAGACACCTGTCCATTAAGGATTACACCGGCCCGAGCTCCGTCAGATTTTCCACATACTGCAGAAACCAGGAAGATTGGGATTTACAAAGTGTATTGAGACTAGCATAAAAAGCTCTGCTTGGTCCCAAAGACAAATCACCAGGGGCCAGTTGCTGAAAAGAGTAGTTGTCACTACCGCCAGATTGAATCACTAATACCGGGTTTGAGATAGACCTACAACTACGACGTCATCTGATAGAGGATTAAATTTAATAATGCGTCGGGCAACAGACCCCTTAGTTACACTCCAAACGATTTAATAACTTATGTAATTAACAAACAGATTAGATTTTTTAAATTAAACATTGTCTTTTATATAGTGCATTGATACCTTATTTCTGAAAACAATAGCCAATGTATCGTGAAAACATCCGCGGAGAATTGAAGTTACACTGAAAATACACCGAGATCGTTAGCACAAAAGTTTGTTTTATCCAAAAATCCACTGATTTTACTGAAATACGCTGCAGCTGATATTTTGTACTTAGAGACAGTCCAGCACAAACTGAAAAAAACCCATAGGTAGATAATGAATGGAAACCGAATCAACCCAGACACGCTTCGCATTATAGCGCATATGAAAGGGTTATTTCCCTTTTCCATAACGTCATCCACTCAAACATTGATTAGAGTAGTGTTTTCGTCACTGCATGATCATGTATATTTTGCAACAGTTATCCATAATACATGGGTAATAATTCACAAAAATAAGAACGACGACAAATGTCGATCCAATAATATGTGTCGATACTGCTGAAATGTAATTCAAACCAGTTTCGATTCACAATAATAATTAAGGAAAGTTGTTTTTTGAATTTTTCGAACTAAAAACCAGTACTGATGTCTGAATCTGAAAATAAGACAAAGGAAACGTATTTCAATATATTTCAAATTTACCTGGTACACATTTTGGTTGTACACCATTCCACTGGCCCGAAGCCTGGCATGTTCTAGTTGCGGAACCAACAAGATTGTAAACGGCTGATTTACAACTGAATGTAATCACTGTGTTGGCAGCAAATTGGCCATCGGGCAAACTTGTAATTCTCGGGCTCATACGACTTCTACCTCTAAAACGACTTCTTGCACTGGAAACAAATAAACACATAAAATCTTTGAAATAATGGTACTTAAAGGGTTCTTTAGAAAAGAGGACAAACACGTTTTTTGGGTATAAAAAGCAAGTGAGAACTACTTGATTCAAACAGTTGCTGTGATGTTTCCATACAGAACCATGAAGGGTTGCACCAGATCAATGACTGAAGAACCTTAAAGGGTTCCAATAGAGCCATATTTACCTAAGAGTGTATAATTTAACTATGAATACGACAATAAAGTGGTAAATGTATATACTGGTGGTATAGGTGTCCATAACTTTATGACACCGTCAATTGTTAGATTGAACTATAGCATGTTTCAATGGGGCAAGTAAGTGTGGATTTCTAGCTTATACCACGGACTGTGTTACCAGTGAAGTGAATCGTAATGGGGAGCAGTTATATTATGATCAATTAAATACATAACACACATGTCACTGCACAAAGTTTACCAAGTGAAAGTTTCAACTTACCCTGGACCCCTTCCTCTCCAGGCTATTCTGGCAGATACGTCCTTCACAACACGGTCACCATTATTTGGAGTACCCGGATCAGCGCATGTAACGACTAATAACATGAAATGCGTTTTAAACATAACAATATAAGTCAGTGTTCATTCTGAGTATTTGGAAAAAAAGATGGCTGTAGGATGTACAAGGCCACAGCTTATGGGTATATAAGTATGTGTGGTAAACTGGGTAGCATCAAAACTGCAAAACATATTATTAAGCAGGAAATACGTTAAAATGGTTAACAGCACATTGCATTTTAAACCCTTTAGCTGTGACTGAATTCATCGATGCCTTTTATGTTATGTCTTTTATAAGTGTTTCTGTGGAATATGCTAACGAAGTGTTCTCCTCGACACTACTACTTTGACCAGCTGTTTCATCCCTTCTAGTTTAATTTATACATATGTTGAATTTAATTTGGGTTTATTTTCCTTTTGTAGAATGTGATATTCTTTTTAGCATGTGGGAAAATCTGCTAGAAAAGTTCACTTATGTGTAAAGGAAAATATTTATCTGATATATTGATTTCATATCTGTAAAAAACGAATTTCAGATGTGTGAAATATAATTTATTTCACATATGTGCAAAAGAGCTTCTGTGACAGTATTGTAAAATTGTTGGCTTGCGTGCGTTTACTCACATATATACAAAACAGTTCTAACCGCCATTTTGTTCTCCTTAAGTTAAAACGAGTTTCATTTATATTAAATAAAAGTGTATCCTACATAATGTTAATTTCTTTTTAACATACGTTGAATTTTCCTCTCTCATTTCACTACGTGGAATTCTCTTTGTATACGTGGAATTATTTATGTATTTTACACGAGTGCACAGAAAATATGAAATTGATTTTTAGACGGGTTGAAAATAGTGTCACTTAAGTTAATTTCTGTTTAACATATGTAAAATAAAACGATTTATTTACATATATATAATTAAGATATGAGTAAAAATGTTTAACACATTCTAACTTATATTTCATTTAACTTACCCTTGATACACCTGGTTTGAGATCCAGACCAAGTTCCGTCACTAAGACATTCCCTCTCCGAAGAACCAGCAAGAATAAAACCAACATCACACGAGAACTGCACCCTTTAAAATAGTTTAAAAATTATTAGTGTCCTAAAATTTATGTTTAGTTTTATAGGGTTAGCAAGCCGGCGTAGCATAATTATGCCTTTTCATTGCTGACATGGGGCCTCTTTCAATAGGGAATACAAGTACTACTGTGCTCCACATTTGCTGTACATTGACATATATATATAGTAGGTGATGTGCACACTACTGCTTGAGATAATGTAGGACATTTATATCCTTTTGAATGTATTTTTCTGGTTATAATCGATATTTGATGATTTTGATCTTGATTATGAGTTTTTTCATGAAGGTTAAATGTCCTACCAATATTTACAGCATGGCAAAGAACAAACGGGAGAGAGATGCATCAGTGTTGCAGTGGATAGTGGTCATGCGTCGATATACCCAATTCTATCAATGCCAATTTGTGAAATTTGCTTTGCAAATTGAAACACCATGGTTTAATTTGAATACCTTGAGAACTTACAACGTATTATTTATCTTTTACAAAGAAAATAAAACCTTAATAACGGAAATATAATTATGTCTTACTTTTTGCCAACTGAACTATCTCCGGGTGCCGCTGTCAAATTGCCATTGTCGGGGGCACTTAATGGGGAGCACATTACTGAAACCGGTGTTGTTGTTGTTGTGCGGACACAGCTATAATACAAAAGAAATCGGAATGTTTCAGTAACAGCGTTGTCTCTTTTCCTGTATTGTAAAATACAAACAGTAACAATCATCTAATTCATCATTTTTCGCTTAGATAGTTTTTAGCAAGCTGTATATTAAAGTCAATGCAGTATACATAGTGACGGGAAAGACCACATAATCATTTTTCTAAATATTTTCGATATTCCAGAATGGTTCTTGTCGCGTAAAGAGCAAACAATATACTTTCTCTAAAATCATCAACCATGCTAAGGAACGGATCCATCGACTTGTGTCTAATGCCGATTCATTTCTTGTATGACGACCATATACTCCAAGCGTATAACCCCATCCACGTGCATAGCAGTAAGATGCTACCAGTGCCAAGTGAAGGCAGCATGGCCGTGACTATTCTGTTGTTTATAAAACTAGTACGACACATTCTGTATTTTATAATCAACCTTGGCATTATTACATTATAATGTGTTAGCTTATCAATACCCCGGACAAATTTTAATAATGTTTGCTTTGATTGGTTGATTGATTGATTGATGTTTTACGCCGTGCTTAAGGGTATTTCATTTGTATGACGACTGTGTAATTCCAAAGAGTAAAAACCATAACCATAATCTGGACTGTAAGATGTAATGCTCTGTTGTAAAATTAATTTTCGTACATGTTCACAGCATAAATAATCTTATCGTGTCACTAAACCACGCCCGGGGGCCATGTTAGCTTTGGAAATGAACGTAGAGTTTGTTCCAAATCGAGAGTAACTATTTCTTTCACCAACATATCATCTTCTGTAGTTTTGCTGAACCATGGTAATGGTATTTTACAAACAGCTGAAACTCGGCTTACTTTGGAACAGCAGCATTCCATTTGCCGTTCTGTTGACAGGTTATGCTTGTAGAACCCACCAAGGTAAAGCCCGAAGTACACGATAGGGTAACTCTTGATCCCACCGAGTAAGAGGCTGACGCCGGACGTATGTTCCCGTTGAAAACTGGTTTGCTACAGGAAGATGATAACTCTGTAAACAATTTCAAATTGATAATCATTCTTGGAGTTATTATCTTCTGAGCTCTAAAGCTGATATTATAATAGGCTGTTATAAGCTAGTTTGGACCTTGGATTATGCTGACTTTGAAGAAATTAAACAGCAAATTTGTAGAAATATTAGAATTTGTATTCATTTAAATATAGGGAACCATACTATAAAGGGTGTCCAGCCAGTTGATATTGTGTTCATTCAATTCTGACAGGTGAAACAGAAGGGATCACCAATAGTGATTATGTGAGCGGTAATCATGTTGTTACTTGAATGATTTACATAAATAGCATTTGACCAAATATACAACCAAGTTCTTAAAAAGGCACACTTAAACCTAAAACAAATGACAGTCAACATTTAATCAGACATTAAATATATTCAACCATAGGTGGCCAGGCATGTGCAAACAACAAGCCCTTGACAAAAGATATATACTTTTTTGTTCAGATCCAATTAAACAAAATTAGTTGGAGCCTTTCTGATTAAATCTGTCGTTCATTTTTGTTTGCTTCTTTTAATTTCCTGTAAATGCCGTTTCCAGAGCTTGTAACAAATTGTTCACGCTTTCCATGAAAGTCATTTTCGCAGAAATGTATTGAGGTTTGTAGTCGTAACCGTGTATTTAACTTATATCGCGCGAAGGATCGCTCGATCACTTCTCACTCAGCCGCTGCCTAAAATCAACACCACGATTATCGGGCTCACCTAACGTGGCTTCCTCATACACCTGAGGTCGACTCGGGAACTCGATCCTGTATAAAGCGGTACATAGAGAGACAAACATTAGTCTGTCACGCTAGCATTTGGCCCAAAGCCGCGGCCCGCATAAAAGAAAATATTGCCCCTGAGATCCACTTTTTAACTATCAAGTACCATCTACCTTTTTAACACAGACTGGGAACTTGGGATAAACACGCACCATTCCTGTCTCACCAGGAAGGGGCGCGTCTCTTACAAGTATACCAATTTTAAAAAGTGTTATGCAGGTCAACACAAAATTGAAGATTTTTATTAATTTAATTAAAGATGATAAAACTTGTTAGTATTTTTTATAATTTGTTTAATTTGGGTGACTGGAATCTTTTAAAAGGGAATTGGATTGGTCTACAGCTGAATGATATCAAAGAATAGTGCTGGTGTATTTATAAGCTGTAATTTATATTGTTACGAACGCACAATTTACGCCGTTTTAGCAAATATCACTACATTTAGAAATTAAAAATGGTACTAGGTTTATAACCAAGAGGGCTGTACGTAAGGCATGGAGGTAAGTCCGCTTCCAGTTTTAATGAAATGCCTGAGATCCTGCTGAAATTGCACTCCGCAAGTGCTGATCGAGGCTCACTGCATCGCGTATTGGAATACTGGGCATCTGTTATACGATATACTCCAAACTTTATATTCGCTTTACTACATTGGTTTTACGCACTTTTCTGTATACGTTCCCGTGGATTGATTTCAAACGTTTGTATACAACTAAAAGTTGTAGTATTTTCTCTCTATCTCTTAACAAAACAAAACAATATAATCCAAACTGTATATTTCCTTTGTCTAAATAGAATCCATTCTAAGTCGCCTACCGTTGGAAATGGAAGAGGCGAGACTTTGCCTTATTTTCGGTAAAGTTGTTATTTGTCTTACTTACCACCTTGACAATGTTTTCCATGACGACCGAATGGACACTCTGTGCATCCACCATCTTTCACAGCATTACAAGACAGGCAGTTTTGAAATCCACTACACAGAGCCTCTTTGTCATACTCTTCACAAGCTTTGCAATAAGGTTTCCATCGATAAAAGAATGTACACCTGATATAAATGTTAAAAACGAAACTATCAGCAATTATCCTTGACCACAACCCTGAAATTAGAATCCTATGTCCGTTGTTCAAAAGTGCATTCGCTTAAAACTATTGTGTTTCGACAGCTGGTCACAAAATAAATTATGTGTGGCCGTAAGGAGGTCAAAATTGGTTTTCAATCATAAACTCAATTCAAACGTAAATAAAGCTTCTAAATTCACAACAGACTCTGCTTTGCTCATGTGTGCAGTAACCAGTGCACGGGAGCCAGTGGCTTGAAAGACGATTAGCTGTTAATCGCTAATAACGGATTAGAGATACATCTTTAACATGATGCGACATCATCTCATAGGGGATTTAATTAAATAGCGCTTCGAGCAACCGGTACCTGCTCGAATTATATTCCAATCACCATGAAAGTGTGATACGTGTGTGAACATCCATGTCAACAAACACCAACACATTAATTACTTTCTCACCGTTTTATTGGCACGTGGATTTGAAGGCCGTCTTTTCCACACCCGCATACTACGTTTTCATTGGAACATAAACCAAGATCAATTCCTCTTCCGTCAATGACTGACAAACACGTGACAACGAGCAGTCCTAACAAGCTCCACCCACCTATAAATAGAACAAAACGTATGAGTTATGAAGCGAGAAAAAATTGTGCACTTTTTTCTAAACCTTAACAATGGGATAACAGTATAAAGCAATATTAAGTTAACAAAACCCGCCTATGAGCGAGTTGGCTGATTGCATAGGACAACCGATGCTCTAAGTCAAGGTCGAACTAGAGCCCCGTGGATAGTTTACAGAATACGGTACTCAAACTATTCGACAACACAATTGTTCTTATTCTCTTACACGGCTGTGAGGTGTGGGGGTACGAGTGTACCAAGATTATAGATACTGTTCAAACCAATTCTCCAAAGCACATATTACACATACGAAAATGCACCCCACACTTTATAGTCTATGCAGAATTAGGTAGGTACCCCTTGTCAATAGTTATCTGTAAACGACTGCTAATTTATTGGGCCAAAATAGTTTTAGATTTGTGTATGTTCAATTTATGAATGGAGATTTGAAGAACAGATGGATTGAATTTGTTAAACTCTCACTTGACAAACTAGGCTTGTCTGACGTATGGATATATCAAAATCCAGGAAATATAAACATATTTAAAAGTAGAATTAACATGGTATTAATAGACCAATTCAAACAAAACTGGATCACTTCTTTTTCTGAATCTGCCAAAGGACAATTGTATTCTGTAATAAAACACGAATTGTGCATGGGAAGCTACATTTTAAAGCTTCCATATAACATTTATAGACCATTACTTGAGTTTCGAACCATGAATCACCGACTACCAATAGAAACAGGTCGACGGGAGAAACTAGTACGGTTAGAGAGATTTTGTACTCTTTAATTGTGGCTCTAATTCAGTTGGCGATGAGCTCCATTCTTTATTTATATGTCCTTATTTCCAACAAATGAGATTAAGGTATCTCAATGTTCGCCATGGTTCAAACGGTCGGAATGATTTAAAAACTCAGTATTTATTTAATAGCTCCCACTTAAGCACTCTTAAGAAATTAAGTATATTTGTATCCCATGTGTTAAGGCAGTTTAAAGCTGCATAATACCCTGTATGTAAATTTTTGTTTGTTTGTTTTTGTGCTTGTTTTTGTTTATTAATTGTTGTATACAGTATCAATGATCCACAAGTTGTGTACACTTCTCCACCAACTGGATATATATTATACACGACTGTATATGTATTACTGTACTCATTATCACCTCGGTGCCATACTTGTGACCAGAGCGAAATAAAGAATTGAATTGAATTGTACGAAGTGTCTGAAACAATATGTTCATGAAACCAAAAAACCTCTTTGCATGAGAGTCAACACTCATTCGAGTTCCACCAGGTTACCACTAATATCCCCAATAGTTGAGCATTTCTCCCTTGTTGATCATTCGGTTAAAACTATCGCCACAGTAGATGCCACTTAGTAAAATGACACGTAATGCCTCTGCAAAGAATTGCCGAAACGAATGCTTCAGTGAGCGGAGGGCCAACAATTGCAAATCATATTGAACGCATGCTTTAATAGGATAGTAGGAAGGACAATCACAAAATCTATTCGACGAATACTTCAATAGTGGGAAATGATTAAATGGAGGGACAATAACATGAACCTATATAGATGTTACACTAGATTATTGGCTGCAATGGCAAACCTTATCCAACGACAGTGGTAGGGCAAACAGTAATCTGATCAAATAACTCAGTGGGCAAAATTGTAACCACAATTAGACGAATAGTTTAATTGGGGGGGGGGGGGGGGGGGGTAATGAAAAGTCCAACCCCCATGGGGAAAAGTAATCCAATAAGTGGAGAGGGGAAAGAAGAGCAACCCATATCCATCTTAAAGTCCAATAAGGAGATTATTGAATTGTACAAATACAGGTGATTTTGAGCACTTTTTGGCAAGACTTGCCATTAGGGTACCAAAACTGCTTTGATAAATATATCATGTAGCCTGAACGTAAATTAGAATTCTTACAGACAATCCAAAATATGAAGGAGAAGCTCTATTGGGCATGTTTTGTAGAAGAGGTGTCCCTCTGTCAGTGTGGAGCACTGATGTGGTCGGCTGAACTGTCTTTCTGTTATATGTCCTGATAGGAGGAGTATAGTGGTTACATGCTGTGACAGGTGATCGCCAAACATCTCCAGCCTGACCTATTAGCCCTTCGGTTATCCATCAACCACTCATCCGTTTCATTACCTCTGAAGTCGTCTTACTCACGGTAGATTGCATGATTGTGGCCAGCGCCTGGTCAGTAAACCCATGTCAATTGATTAGGTTACATATAAAGAGGTGCTAGGTTCAGACTGAGAGAGACAGCGCAATAGAGAGCCGCCTTCAGCTCGCTCTGCCTGATGGATAGCCGGCAGCGGTGGCAAATACTGTCTCCGTTCTAATTAGTTTTTAAGGCATGATGGTAGTGTTTTGCTGAAAGATATTACAGCAATAAATATTCCAAATTGACAGTAGGGTTGGAATTGGAGGAAATTCTGCCTTGATAGTTGGCACAGCTCGGCATTATCACCTGTCTGTCATCGATAAAACTCAGATTGAATTGGTGTTATTAAATGACAGAGGCAGACTAATTTATCAGCGCCAGCGAGAGAGTGAACACGTGTAAGAAGAATCGACCAGAAGCGGGAGAGCTGTAAACGAGTCCAGCAAACAAGCGGCTCCCCCTCACAATGAACAACCTTAATGGCACTTCTGTAATAGAGTCAAACCGATTTGCCTTGTACATTCGACCAGCTTGAGCCACTTGGGCGATGATCATCTTTTGATTACACGATATTGCTTGTCACATTGACTGCCATTTATTTTCCTCTTCTCCCTTAACGCCACCAGCTATCCATCTTAGAAAACCTATTACAGCTCAATTTTTACTCCCTTTGATTACTGTCGTCCAGGCCAGATGGGAATTTATGGTTATTTTCCAACATCCTCTTTTAAAAAAGAATGATGGCCGCTGTGGGTCTATGGCTATAAAACTGGTCGCGGTTTAGACAGGCTGGCAATAAGATGGAGAGTTGAGGAGACGCGCGAAGACCAAACGTCAAACGCGTAATCATCAGAGACCGATACATCATTCACACGTCACAGTCCCACTCCTATTTCAGTCAACAGTTCCCCAACTAACTGGACATTCAATGACTTTGCTGTGTTTTTCTCCCGACATTTTAAATGGCTTTAGTTCGTCTTCTTGCAAAATTGATAGGTGGCGCTGTCAACCTTCCGGATGTGAAGACTGACATGGTTTTAATGTACATCATACATCATGTCTTGGACGGTGACCGGGAATAATAGATGACTTGCCTCAAACTTGGCCAAATTGTCAATACAAACCCAAGGAAAGAAATGTCAAGGGCTCTTTTCTTTAATAAAGGGCCATTATTTATACAGAACTTTCCCTGTCTATAAGTTTATATTTCAAGCAGTTTCCATGTTAACTTTATTGATCCTCCTATGAAAGGTTTTATAACTGATGTATTTACTTCAGCCCTCGGGGAATGGGAGGTTTGATATAAGCACCAATTTAGCTATTTTCTTTCTCAATTATGATGACCTCATTTCTTTCTAATTAACTCCATTGTTAAACTCTTGTTATATATACTTAGAACTATTTTTTTCTTTAAAAGCATACATGTATGTATACGTTGTTACCCTCATACATTTTATTGATAATTTGTCACTTACGATTCTATGAACCACACTCATCAGAATATAATTGTCTTCAGTGCGTTATTTTATTTCTTTTTTTGGGAAAACCAATTGGAGAATGAAACCGTTCAACAAAATGTCAGCTTTCTTTCAAATTCAAGAACGTGTTTGTTAAAATGTATCGTGTTGGTTAAATATTATGCCGGGTCATTTGTAAATGGTTCTTGAGTTTCACTGATCAGTTTCGTATTATAAGATAGAAATTTGACTATAACAATAAGAGAACATATACAGACAACAGCGAACTTTTTTAACATATCATTGTCTGTAGTAGTTTTATCTGCTTTAAATCCAGATAAGTCTACCAAATGTAGTAAATGATAAAACACCAAAAGCCTGTCCTGTCAGATATAATACTTTGCAACACATTCCTACTTGATAGAGCTAACCAGTGGTCAGTCCCACTCTTTAAAGAAGCCTTGGCTTTAAGACGTTGTCTACCAATATTGAATCATGGCGTAAACTTCCTACGAAATAGCCCTTTTCAAAGAGTACTGGCACATTGATAATCTACCACGATATTCATGCCCTCATTTCATGCTAATTATCGCTAATAGAAGTAACGTTTTCTTTATAAAAGTAAGATAACTTGTGAGCTAAAACAGCAAGGGAAGAAAAACGTTATTTCTGGATGTATTGTTCCCGGCTGCTAATTGCTTTGCCCATTCGTTTTCCATATATTCCGTATATGTCAATGCTTCACACATACCTTGACAGAGGTGGTGAACTGGTGATACATACTCTCTAACCGATTGTACTGTTTTTAAGAAAGAAAACCTTCACCAATTCACTCCTGATGGGGGCAAAATAGTGATGAAATATAACGCGGGTAAAATTATTGTTTCCGGGGTTACACTGCTTGTTTGTCGTTTGTTAGGGTTCAAACAACCACGTGTAAACCAATTAAATGCATTATATTTATTCTGATATATTTGTACCCAGTTCACAGAAAATTTAAATCTTCTGTAATATTTAAGAATAAAGAAATAGATTAAAACTAATTTGAGTAATATTCCATTTCACTCCTAACTCATGAGTTTATATCTGGTATATATTTACATCAAATGAAATTAATGGGCATATATACAAGCATCTGACAATGTGTTTATTGTGTTTTAACGTAAGGGCATTAAGTCAGTTTGTATGTTCACATTGATAGACATATACTGTGCGAGGTAAGAAAGGTTCGGCCTCACGGGACGAGCAAGACAAGCCGACGAACCTACTATGGCGCTGATTTAAAGATCTCTCTGCTGGCTGTAAAATATATCTAACTGATGATGTGTTTTGTTTCCACCCATAACAACAGTGAAGGTTTTATATCCCTTCCTCGTGATCTCAGCTTTTTATTGGGCTTTCAAGAACATTAAACACTAGCCCAAAATACGCTAAAGAAATAAAATATGACGCCATTTTATAGAAACAGAAAGAAATTTGCCCGTTATACCGGAGGTGACTGGCCATAGTTATTGTCGTTAGAGTAAATGTATGAGATAAATCACCGGTGAAGTGAAATAAACCACACAATATTGACAAGTCAATAGCTTTGCTACACTATAACACATGCTTCCAAGGGAAATAAACCATTTATGTACAAAAAATATCAAGAAATATGTAATCTAAGAGAAGGCGGCCTGTTGGAATTACTGTGTGCTATAAAAGTTTGCTTGCCAAATTGACGCCAATAAGCCCTAAGAGCTGTCGATTTGTCCGCTGTGCGTAATATTTAAGAGCCTTTTGGGGTTTTGTTGAGAGACTGTTATAACAATACAGTTGGCGGAGAAGACAATAATTAGAAAGCGTTACACTCACCTCGTCAGGCTTGACAATTTCGACAAATAGAGTATAAATTCAGGCTATATATAAGCAGCCTTAATTTCTGATCTAACTCCCCGTTTAAACCTCCGATAAATCGATCAATTTCTTTCTACTGCTCCCACTTTCATGAACTTCTGATAATTCCACCTATTTATATCTGATTGCTCTCATTCTCTTGAACCTCTGATAATTCCACCTATTTCTCTCTGATTGCTCTCATTCTCTTGAACCTCTGATATTTCCACCTATTTCTCTCTGATTGCTCTCATTGTCGAACCTCTGATAATTTGACCTATATCTATCTGATTGTTCCCACCTGTGAACCTCTGATAATTTGGCGTATGTCTATCTGATTGCTCCCACCCGTGAACCTCTGATAATTCCACCTATTTCTCTCTGATTGCTCTCATTCTCTTGAACCTCTGATAATTCCACCTATTTCTCTCTGATTGCTTTCATTCTCTTGAACCTCTGATATTTCCACCTATTTATCTCTGATTGCCTCCACCCTTTGAAACTCTGGTAATTCGACCAAATTCTCCCTGACTGCCCCCTCTCTCTTGAACTTCTGGTAATTTGAACATTTTCTCCCTGATTGCCCCCACACTCTTGAACCTCTGGTAATTCTACCATTTTCTCTCTGATTGCCCCCACACTCTTGAACCTCTGATAATTCTACCATTTTCACTGATTGCTCCCACCCTCTTGGACCTCTGATAATTTGACCATTATCTCCCTGACTGTTCCTATACTCTCTTGAACCGTTGATAATTCGATCTATTTCTCCCTGATTGTTCCCACTTTCTTGAACCTCTGATAATTCGAACAACTTTACTCTGATCTCTCCTGTTGAACCACATTATATCTTATTTCTATCTTTTCTTGAAACTCACATAACTTGATCTGTTTTAGTTTCTCACCCATCTTGATAACCAAGTTCAGTCTGATTTATCTCTCTAATCGATGGAAAAAGCAACTAGCCTAAAGCTATTTTTATTTTGTTTCTATCTATCTTGAACCTCAACTGATTCGATATATTTTCCTCTGGTTTGTATCTGTCTTGAGCCCGGAAAGTTCGATCTATTTCTGTGCGATTTCTCTCTCCTTCAGAACCACAATCAATTTTATTCCCCACCTCCCCCCATCCCCCTCTCCTTCCCAACCCTGGTTTCCTATCCAACCTCTTCTCTTGGCATTCTCAAAGATGTAGTTCCTCTCTCCCCGTAAACCGTGATATGTATTGTATTGTTTGTTTAATCAATTGGGATTTAACGTCATACTCAAGGCTATTTTACTTTCTGACGACGGATTGTCCATTTCTCGCATATCTGAGGTAGACTCGATTCTGTAAATGGTACATTGAAGGATGATATGTAGTCCGATAGGCTAACAAATAAACCCAGGCGATGGGTTCTACATCTTACAAACCTTCCAATCCCTTTGATTTCTGTGATTTCTCTATCTCCGTGTACCCTAGTTTACATGTACCTAAAACACTTCCTACCTGTCTGTATTCTGTCTTCCATGTTTTCTTGCTCCTGAATCTTCTAACCTATCAGTATTCTGTCTTCTATGTTTTCTTTCTCCTGAATCTTCCTAACTGTCTGTATTCTGTCTTCTATGTTTTCTCTCCCCGAAACTTCCTTCCTGTCTGTATTCTGTATTCTGTCTATGTTTAGTAGCTCCTACCTCCTACCTGTCTGTATTCTGTCTTCTATGTTATCTGTCTTATTCTGTTTTCCGTGTTTTCCCTCGCCAGAAACTTCCTACCTGTCTGTATTCTGTATTTTGTCTTCTATGTTTTCTCTCCCCGAAACTTCCTACCTGTCTTTATTCTGTATTCTGTCTTCTATCTTTAGTAGCTCCTGAAACCTCCTACCTGTATGTATTCTGTCTTCT
>JAVFBX010144520.1:0-15402 GCA_034783855.1 Mopalia kennerleyi
CCTTAGCATTTGTGTGGTTGCAGGAGGCTATGATTCCTCGCCTCCTTAGCATTTGTGTGGTTGCAGGAGGCTATGATTCCTCGCCTCCTTAGCATTTGTGTGGTTGCAGGAGGCTATGATTCCTCGCCTCCTTAGCATTTGTGTGGTTGCAGGAGGCTATGATTCCTCGCCTCCTTAGCATTTGTGTGGTTGCAGGAGGCTATGATAATGGTTGATTTTCTTCCTCTCTCTGTCTTTGAAAAGCTTTGTATTCCTAATTAGCCTCGAAAGCCCTCCTCCTCGAGTGATATCAACCTGGAGTGACTAGCACCAGGGACTCCTCTTATCCGAGAATTAACTATCAGATTACACGCACACATTGGACTACTTACAAATGAATTGATGCGCATCAGTGGGTCGCTCCATTTGTATTGTGGATTTTCCACACATGCCCGCTAGCCAGCTCAAGTAGGAATATTGAATTATAATAGATGCAGACATTGCACGCGGTAATTGAAAAAAAAAGAGCAAGTGAAATGTGTTTTAATATAATTATAGGGTTACCCTGGGGCGAGTGAAACACATTAGTTTGACTTTTAGTTGTTTTCACAGCCATACATAGCTAATCGGAAAACAATGCTACACGTAGATGACCCATGAAATATACCAATCACAGTTTACAGCTACCTCCAAAATGAGAAAGCTAGCTAATATAAATTGTACGAACAAATTACCTTCACCCAGTTTTAAGCCGAACGCTACAGTTATCTGTTTGATATACTAAGCCACTTATACACACAACAACAATCTTAAGCCCTATCTTAATAAGCTTGTGTAGATTAAAAGGCAATGTCCAAAGCATCATTAGCATTTCACACGCTACCGATAGAGAGGAATGTATCACATATTTGTCTTATCTCATATACTAAATTAATGGATGGGTTGTCTCGCACGGGAATAAATAAACACTATATTCCCATGCTCCGGGCCATTCTCAATAACGTTCTAACAACATCTCTTTATTTGAGCATTTAACCAGCTATACGTTTTCTATTGTTTTATCTTCAATTGTGCTGCTATCTAATTTAAGCATGCAGGAATTTAACATGCTTAGTTTTATTGCGCAGTTATATGCCTTGATCACAATGTCGACTTTAACTGTTCGATCGTGGCAGTTTCTTTCGCAGAGACATTTTTATTGGTTGTTTGTCATTTAAAGTTGAGGGTCGATGAGTGATAATTAATTAAGACCCCACTTTCCCAAGCTTGCCCTCGATAAAGACATTGCTGCCTTTAATGAGGTATTATATAGATTTAACTTTTCCCACTCATTATCATACTATTAGCAGAGAGATGAAAGCTAAGATTAGCCCAAACCCTGCCAGATACACAGCGTCTCAATCTCCACTATAAATGGAAAAAATGTGTATACGTATTTCCCCGCTTGTCACCTGTAACGTTACCTATGTTTGTCCTTTGATCTCTGCCGAATATTCAATTAGTGGTAATCATCCGCCGGTTAGATATGTATAATTCAGATTAGCACCAGTCTTATGTCGCTCTACATTAACGCTTTGTGAATTATGCATCGAATTTAGTGAATTTTAAATGACCCCTAGTGCGGCATCATGAACCTGTTATTAAGAGCGAAGAATAAAATTACCTATACAATGCATATGTAACAGCGATTGAGGATTTGTGGAAAATTATCTTAATGGGCTAACAGAAAGTTTACAATTAACAGGTTATCATTATGCATTGGTGTAGTGTTTCTATACACGGCTTGTGTTGGATAACATATGGTGTCATTCGTGGTAGTAGGCTAGTGGTCTGTTTGAAAAAGGCTGCCCATGTATCACGACTTATATCCTCTGATTAAAGTCAAATTAATAATAAAAGCTTCAAATTATAAACAGTAATTGCTTATGCAGATCGCGAATGTTTCGAAACGAGGTTGAATAGAAAATTCCATGTGAACGAATTTATAATTCTTATTTTAGTAATGTAGGCTATGGTGATACAGGCATCATTTCCCCAAGCAAATTAGTAGAAATTCAAATATACCGAAATGATATGTTCCGTTTAAGTTAAACAAGCCAGTCAATTATATCTCTTCTTCTTCCTGTTTCAGATTGTTTGGGATTATCTGTCGATGACAGTCAAGTCAGACGTTATAGAACCGCCTTCACTCGAGAACAATTAGCAAGATTAGAGAAAGAGTTTTACAAGGAAAATTATGTATCGAGACCACGTCGCTGTGAACTAGCTGCGGCATTAAACCTACCGGAAAGCACAATAAAGGTGTGTTATATAAACGATTATCTATTAATCTCTGAATGCTATACTCAACCTCTCTCTATTTATCTCTGAGTGCTTTACTCAACCTCTCTCTATTAATCTCTGAGTGCTATACTCAACCTGTCTCTATTTATCTCTGAGTGCTTTACTCAACCTCTCTCTATTTATCTCCGAGTGCTATACTCAATTTCTCTATTTATCTCTGAGTGCTATACTCAGCCTCTCGCTTTTTATCTCTGAGTGCTTTACTCTGACATTAGGCACAACAAACGTTTTATCATCTACCTGTATAAATTTATCTCTCAGAATTTGCACAGCAAAGAGGTGCTATCCTCAGCCTTTCTCCGTTTATCTGTGATTTTATGCACAATGCAATTTCGTTATTCTCAACCTTTCTCTACTGAATTATCTTTAGAAATTTTCCAAATGAATCTTTCTTTCGATCTTTCGATCGATCCTCGATCTTTCTTTTTCTATCTCTGACGTAATGTAATTTTTGCACTATAAAGGTGTGTAATCCCCAACCTTTCCTTATCTATCTCTGATTGTTTGTACAGCGCAGATGAGTTATCTCAACCTTTCTCTACTTATCTTTGAGTTTTTGCATTATAAAGGTGTGCTCCAGTAGATTGTAAAGAGTGCATAATCAGCTGAATTTAGGCTGATTTTTTCTCACAACAATAACTATGCCATTAACGAATGAATAAACTATTGTGCAAACCTTCGGTAGAAAGCCTAAAAGAAACTAATGAATTATTTTATTTTGGCAGGTATGGTTTCAGAACCGCCGTATGAAAGACAAACGTCAGCGGATGGCCATGGCGTGGCCATATGGAATTCCGGATCCTAATTTGTATGCGTATCTCGCGGCAGCAGCGGCCTCTTATCCATACAACATGCCCAACTCGTCACCCTTTAACTACTATGCCAGTTTGGGATTACAACGTGCAGCAGCTGCCTACAGTCCATACTCAGTACCAACACCTTTGAGGCCTCGTCCTGAGTTCCTGCCACCCGTCACTAGCTCGTTATTGAGACCCACTGCACTGACTATACCAGAGGCCCTCCAGTCTTCGAGTTTAACATGTGGAATCCACCCTTCAGCCAGGGACCCATCCTTACTCAGCCATAGTTCACTGTTATCCCATCACAGTTCATCGAGCACGTGCCCGGCTGCCCCTGGGGAAGCGTGTAACTGTAACGTGTATTTAGGGGGATTACCTCCTCTGCCCACCTCCCTTCCGTCATCCTTGCCTGTGACGCCCACACCCACGCCATCACATGGCCTCTTCCAACCATATAAGACGGATTCAGAAAGAGCCTGACTTTAGATTTAGCCACCGTTTTTCTTGACTGCTTTTAAAATACCTCACCAATCACAGTGACAAACGTTAAAAATGTCCACGATACACGGATTGGACTATGGGGCCACATACCCTTTTTGTCAGTATTATTTGGGGTTCCCCATAACCCAGGTATACCTCTGACAATCGGCTTGTAGTCGAGACCTCTTTCCATAACTTATTGATACTGTACTGTGATATGGTCAGTGCAGGGACGTTAAGACAGGGTTTGTGAGTATAATTATCAGACATTTGACCTGCAAAAACAAAGCTGAAGGATACAAGGGTCCGATACAAAGTGCTGATTGCCGTTCTACATGTCTCTACAGTATTATTATTACAGACATTCTGTTTAGAACTTTTACAGAGCCCCTTAAATGTATGATGTAATTTATTAGAAATGTGTTTGCTGTTATAACTATATTGATAAGAGGACATCTTTATGTTTCTCCTGATGACACTTTTTGCTCAGACAATATTATAAATAATGTGTAATATATATGACATTCGATTGTACAATAAATGCGTTTTACTATATGTCACCTGCTTTAAACACCACCTTTTCACCGAATATTTGACGATAGATTGATAGCGATCTCACTTCGCACTGGTTCACAATTTAAATTTCCCAAACTGAGTGTTCTGGTTCTCCTCCTGGTGGTTCCACTGAACGGCTCGGTGTCGGGGTCGATTGGATAGAGCTTTAAACGTCTTCTTACGAACCATGTACATATGTTTTTGTTTATATTAGGACATCTTTTCATTATTTACAGTATTGCTTGTCTTTTATCTCCAGGCCAAACGTTGTTATGGCCAAACTTGTTGTGTAAATAAAACTATGAGTTTCCATCGAACGGAAATCGTTATATCATATATAATGAATTTGTTTTTATTATTAGTTTGAAGAGTTACGCTCACCAGAATGTGGTTTTATTAAAACAAAATCGGACTAACCCTATATAATGAAATACTAACACTCGTTAACCAATTAAAAGAGTATCGTTAAAATTAAATCTATTCTATGATATATACATCGACCGAGATCTACGTAGGTTGCACAATGCTTCTCACTTTCCATTCAAGGAGATACCTATTTCTACCTCATCTGAGACTCTAGTTTAATGGGTTGGATTGAAGATTAGACATATTTCTACCGCCTCTAAGTTTCTATTTTAATGAGTTTGATTCAAGGAGAGACCTATTTCTACCTCCTCTAAGTTTCTAGTTTAAAAGGTGTGAGACTTGTCTCTTCCATACTCCTGTATTTAAACTTAAGAAATGATGCTATCGCAGATTCGCTTCGTCCGTATAGGAGTATGTTATACTTCATATTGCTTCAAATGTATACTGTCAGAACACTTTTGACGGTTCACTTGATCTAATAATATACAAAGGGCAAAAGAAATTATGCTCAATGCGATTAAATGGAGCTTTTTTAAAATAATACCGTTTCATCTTTAAACTCTATTATGTGGAATTGTTCTGGGTCAATATGCCCGGAGCGTAATGCCTACCTTGTTAACCGATGTGAAGTTTTTATCAGGAACTATTATTAGTTGTCGCGGATTTGATTTTAACTTCCTTTTTCTGATCAGCAATACAACAGGTGTACAATTTTGATTCCAACTATAATGCATGCTTGCTTTATGACCTCCCACACGTAAGCTGTGTTTTAATGTACAGATCATAACAAATAGTCCAAACTAGAATCAGACTATCATTTTAGTGAGTTGGTCCTCTCTTATATGACAGGCAACCCGGGACACCTGCACACTTTATTCGGATTTCCTCAAATCGAGCTCACAAGTTAGAGGGTAATCGAGAAGTGTACCTCAAAGACTAACGCGATCGTAAAACCCAGTCAACTGAACTACAGCAAGGGATTAAAAACTTGAAAGGACGTTTTATTCGTACTTTCATCACTAACTACACTTATAATATCCGGGCTGTAACATTTTAATGACTTGTAAACGGAGATAATTCAAGTCTCGTTTTATTTTGCGAATATTTCATCGTACGAAACGTCTCCAAAATCTGACATAAATAGAGGAGATTTTACCAATAATTAGTCAAACAGCAATCTCACGAATGATAGATTAACCAGGATTAAAAGTGTTCCAAGGCGAATGACATAAGTCGGGAGGAATTTGTCTCAAAATAAACAGTTTTGCGAGAGGAAAACGTTGGTGCATGGTTGAGGGTAACACCGGCGGTGAATGTGGTCAGTATTAAACACGAATACAATTTAATTCTTCTTGAATTATCAATATAAAACAAAAACATTTCCAAGCGTGACATTAAATCTAATCTATCGGCAATATTAATTTTCTCCAGACTAACTTCAAACCTGGAATACAGCTATAGCTCCTGTTCAGAATATATGGATCGCCATTACTTTATTTTATAATAATTACAACTGTATGTGTTGTGAACACGATAACTTGAAAATATGTGCAAGGATTAACTTTAAACATGGAAAGCCTGTTAAGCTTTCTCCTTTTGAGACGGAGGAGTGGATTGATTTCACCTTTTCCGCAAAACAATATGGTCGTTATTGCCCCTATTAGGTCAACGAGTGGGGTTGCATTTTATCACATTTCCCCAAACAATTAACATGGCCGTCATTACTCAATTTTGTGTTATTCATGTATGTAGGCTACTTCTTGTGAACGCTCTGCATTGAAAACAAATCCAGCCGTGAACCTAATATTCATTAAGACAATGGATGGGTTAGCATTTCAAGAAATTCCGCAAAAATATAGGTGTTTGGCCGCCATTGTGTAATTTTGCAAATTTCATAAATGGGACGTCTAATTCTTGCAATAAATGATGTCATTGTATTTCGTCGAATAGCAAGGACCACCATTGCGTATTTTGCAATACTCAAGCTCGTATGTGTTTTAAACAGCGTATAACGCCCAACAATTACAGATTAAATTCATATTTTAATTGTAGGTACATCCTATCAGAGCAATGGTTACAAACACCGAACACCAATATAGCCGTGAACATGGCACTGAACATGGTAAATTCAAATATTAGTTTCAAACTGTTTCACATGTTCTTCCCGTTGAGATAAAGGGAAATATTTTACCAAACAATACAAACATGGGCGCCATTTTAAAAAATAAAATTGTTAACCCAAATATATCTTGTGAAGATGATAATTATATTGCACGCCGTATCGTCATTTAGCTTAAAATTTAACCTCATAGATTTCCTTTCAGAGTTAGGGTGAACTTCCACCTAATTCCGCACACTGCTGGATAGCTTTGCCTCTTAATTAGATGAAAGAATCTGATCGCAAAATTAAGTAGGAAAAGTAATTTAACCAGGATTGTAAACAGTTCTTGTTGGTTACTATAACTTGAGCTGGGGATCTGCTAGCTTCTCAGCTTGTTAGTCACCAACAAATATCAATCGTACAACTTGAAATATAATAATTTATCTTGATGCGCTCCAGTGCCATTGGATGAAACTCCGAAGGCTAAACTAAACTCTATTACATTGTCAAATAGTCAGAAAAGGCGTTTTATCCGAATGATAATTTCTGTAGTGAATGTTATTCCAAAGATGAAGTTCCCATCTGACCACATAGATGTCAGCGGATAACAAATGATGAATAAACAATTTTTTTTATAATGATTTACGAAAAACATGTTCAGTTATTTGGTGAAACACGCGGATATTGTATATATTTGATTAAGTATATTTTCGTTTTAACACTTCAATATGTTTGCAGTATGAACCTAATAATATATATGGGCTAAGTTTCGATAATTGCTTTAAACAATGTTAAATGTGTGTCCTTAAATTCGTCATTTTCACCCTAGAAGTTTACATTTTTATATTTATTAATGAAACAGTTTAAATGTTTTGTTTCAAAATTGTATTCAGGAAAAATAATTGTGGAAGAAAATACATATGTGTATAGTGATGTTTGTGGTTGACTGAACTCCACTATTAAGTCTATTTATCTATATGATATATACAGGGGTGTGAACTGGCATTTCCAGTAATGAATCAACTTTTGGAACTTTCTTCCTATTGGCGCAAACCCCTGCTCACAAATCTTACTGCCATTTTAAGACTCGTGAAAGGTGACCAAAAACCTTGATAACGCTGCTGATGACACAAACATATCACCCAATGAAATGGCGTGTGAAATGGCTCAAAGGCTGAAGTATAAAGCGCTGAACTAAAGGAGACATTTGAGCTCGAATAAGCTCCAACCAATACATCTAAATCATTGGATAAATAAACAAATATACACAATATGTAGCATATAGTAAAGGCTAAGTATAAAAGTAAATTATGAAACATAAATTTCAACTTAGAATTAGCTTTCTTTTAGTTTAAGGAAAAAAGCTGATATAATGAATAATCATCTGAAGAACAAGAAATGTGATAATATGTAATCTCTCATCTGTACACCCATACATCTATTCTCCGCATCTGTACACCCATACATCTATTCTCCTCATCTGTACACCCATACATCTATTCTCCTCATCTGTACACCCATACAACTATTCTCCGCATCTGTACACCCATACATCTATTCTCCTCATCTGTACACCCATACAACTATTCTCCTCATCTGTACACCCATACATCTATTCTCCGCATCTGTACTTCATTCAACTATTCTCCCTCCTATTTACACTTAGTCAATCATTCCCCTCATCTGTGCACGCATCCAACTATTCTCCTCATCTGTACTTCATCCAACTATTCTCCTCATCTGTACTTCATTCAACTATTCCCCCCTCCTATATACCCTGAATCAATCATTCCCCACATCTGTGCACGCATCCAACTATTCTCCTCATCTGTACTTCATTCAACTATTCCCCCTCCTATAGTTGAACCAATCATTCCCCTAATATGTACACGCATCCAACTATTCTCCTCATCTGTACTGTACTCCTCTACTATCAGGGGGGGGGGGGGGGGGGTAATTTACCCACAGACAGTGTCATGGTCAGTGTCCTGAAAGAAATTGTCTCATTGACTGGCTAACACGGAGGAAAATATTCCCCCCAGAGTTAACGTATTTTAATGAAGAAGATTTTATTCGAGACGCTTTTTTTTATTATAATTTTTTTTTTACCATTTAAATCCACGCCTCCGTTTTAAAAATTTCAAGATCTGTGTAAAAATAGCAGCATTTTAAAAGCGGAAAAACTAATTTTGAAATAGGAGTGGAATTATTTCTTGTTTGTTCTGTTTATCCCTTATACGGTTTCGTACTTAACACCATTTTCATTACCTTGGAAAAAAATATTGTTTTTGTTCCTTTAATTCCATAAAACATGGAAAATGTCATACACTTTAAGCTTTATTTCCATATAAACGTATATTATGTGTTATTGTTTTATGTAACTCGTTATGGCCGAGGAATAAGTATACAAGTCCTAGTGAGTTGCCGTGTAGTGGTCCTTTAAATATAACACCGATGATTTGAAAGAAGAAGGATATCGTTTGGACTTTCCCCCTTAAAAGTAAACGGTAAACATGTAAATAAATAAAACGTATATTCATAAGATTGGCATTAATTAAGGATAGTAGCGATTGTTTCAACAGTTTGGTCACGAGTTAATGTGGCGAAAAGTCGCTTCTCAGATTTAACTGTTTATAAAGTAGCGAGCAGTCGTTTATCAGACAGAGTCGTAAGCTAACACCAATGTAGATTATTCTCTTGGTGCGTGAGTGACAGGAGGGCACAGTAAAGTTACCCCAAACACGTATATGTTAATAACACGAACTCATAGTTATGTAAGAATGCCGATACAGGAATTACTAGTATACAATATATGGCATAGGGTTGCATTACATTTCGCTTTTATCATTAGACGCAAGGGTATCCACAAAGACATTAATTAATAGTGTTATAATAACACTCCACCAAAGTAAAGTAGATAACTATAATAAACGGTCAATGGAACTAAATGTGATGATGTTATCTTTTTACTGAAACAAAATAACCATTTACAGTCATTTAATATGATTATGCGCTAACACAAATTGTATTAAATAACCCAGTTGGCTGGGGATGACTTATTTGATTGCCATTTGGAAAGAGTAATTATTTTTAAGAGATTATTTGTTTAACTCCCAGAAAGAAACAATAGTGGACACGGTACTTTTCAGAACTTTAACAGGAAATAACGTTATAAAATCTTTACAATTGTTTTCGCAATAAGAACAAAATATTTTTCTTACTATACGGATGAATGCATGCATATATTGTTAATTACTGAGTTTTAATTTAATGCAAATTGGATTTCTGTATAACTTTGAGAATAAGTCGCTCTGAATAAAGATTTGTGGGAAATCCATATTAATTTCAGAAGAGCAGTTTTCATGAGGCCAGTAGCAGAAACTTCATTACACCACAGAAGAGTTTCTCATTAACACGTGTGACGCAACAGAACCTAGTGAAAATTTAATGAGGTACAACGGTAGGTCGTTGAATACAGTTGTGGTCACGTGCTCCCCACCCCCGCCAGTTGCTGGTGGTAGCTGTATATTGTTGTGGGCTCTATTTCCTGTGTGGGTGATTCGGTGTTAAAAGGGAACCCGTTCAACATATTGGCTTTTCTCATACTTTCTCGCGTTACTTGGCAGATACAGGCAGTCAGTCAACGTGTAATCTTTAACGTCACGTGATGTTCTGCCTTGAATAAATGGCAATCAAGCCAGTAGTGCACCTTAATGACTTCAGTCGCCAATCACGTGATTTAAATGGATTTGAGAAAGGCCTGACTCAATATCACAGCGATAACTGGCGCCCAACGCAATACCTTAAATACATGAATCTTAAATTCATAAGTTTAAAATGCATGTTTAAAAGTATTTTTAAAGACTTTATGGATATTTGTAGAACATGGTTTACGAAATTTACCGGACTCATTAAGGTGTAAAATCGCTAACCATTACTTAATCAAAACCATATAAAATATGTCTTTTCCCAAAGAAAAAACTGAAATCCAATGACAGCTCGGTGAAAACAAATTAGTATATTTAATAGACAGAAAATGAAACAGCTTTGTGAAATGCTGACATCACCACTTGTGAAATAAATCAATTGTACAATAGGCATTGTTCTGAACGCACGAAGGCTAGAGAGAGTTTACTCTCATCATTGCACAAAACCAACATGTATAAAGGAATCAGACAAACTTTAATATGTTGGTATACGCAATAGTATTAGGTGTATAGTAGTAGTAATGCTAGTAATATTATTCAGGGAATTTAGACATAAAATATACAAATATATAAATTCTGTCATTCTGTAAAGTTATATGTATTCATCTGCAGTAAACTATTTTCAGTCAACACAAAAAAATTGTACGAAACAAGACTTAAAAGCGCAAGCAGATAACAAGTGATGTATTGATAAAAATTGATGGATTTCTGGTTGGTAGAGAGATTCCTTTAAATGAATACTCAAGCAGTCATTAACTTTCAAAATGCCGCCTACGATATTTGACGTGTGATAATGTACCGAGATACCCCTTATTTGTCTACAATTATGTTATAAAATAGGATTAATGCCGCCTGGTATTATTGATGTAGGTTGTATTATGAACGGGGCTAGTTTGGACAGCTAAGATAAAAACAGAGGGAAATGAAGAGCACAAAGATATGAAGGGGTACCTTCTTAACCCACTCAGAACAACTATCAGAAGAAAATGACACTTTGACTATTGTATGTTAAGTTAATAATCGAGTGATCAAAGGGCTGTATGTACCGTCCCAGTGTTTGCTATTGTAGTTCATTATTATGGCCCTTAGATCCCCCGTACCTATCAATAAAAATTGATACAGGGAAAGGAAACCATAAACATATAAATGTTATAAAACAGGCGGATTCAAAGAGACTTGAATGAGTGAATAAAACCGCTGTCCGTAGCGCCAAAGAGAAGAGAACTCCAGCTATATTCGATGCTTTGCTTTGTCAGGTTTAATGATGGCCTATGGAATACAATGGCGGCATCCTTTGATCTCGTTTAACACTTGTCACATCGTTAAAAAGACCACCCAACTAAAGTAAGGATATTAACCTATTACTGGACTATCCTTCTAACATTATAACTACTCAACCCCAACAACTTCGCCAGCAATACTACATATATATCCTAAAACGTCCAAGGCTATATCACGATAAGAAACCTTTATGCGTTGTTTAAGCTGTTTCAAAGAAAAAGATCAATTCAATTGCATAAAAACAAAAATATGCGGTATGATTACATTTGTTTTCAATAATCTTTCTAGCTTTTCGATTTTAACAAAAGGCATTTTTCTAATGAATGGACATAATACATACTGTATTTGCATTGTATGAGATGACTTTTGTCCAAGAATATATGTATACCTGTTTGTCAGTTAAATATTTATAGATAACTTCCTTTAGGGAACTATAATGGCTTAAAAAAACAAACCCAGATGAGAACAATTTGAATATACGTACATTCGTATGTTGGTAGCTGTATTGTCTTAGTTCGTTCTTATCACAACAGGTATATTATTATAAATATGGTAAAAAGTTGTTCAATCAGCCTGTATCGGGCGTTTCTAGCAAAGAAGAAACAGGAATAAATTCTGTTGTATTTTATATAATGTTTAATAAATTCCCGATGTAATAAGCTTTCTGGGAATCTAACAACTTTAAAAATATAAGTGTTGTAGTATTATCGTCAAATGTACAAATGTATTAGGCTTTTTAATTGTTACCGGTATAAGATATTTCAGACAAATTCCAGTAAACACACTTTGGCCACAGGAAACAAATAACTCGGGATAATTATTTAAACTTATATCGTATATCATGTTAGATAAGAAAGTCTCATGTAGATTTAACAGCGTCACATTTCTTTTTCACTTTTAATAAATATCTCTAAATTAGTACTTTAAAATGTTTGTTTAGCGTTAAGTTTTACATTCTCAAGGTCGCCACCATATTAGTGTATACCTGATATCTATACTGAAGGGGGGGGGGGGGGGGCGTAAACCGCCCCTAAAAACACAAAAACAACGGAAAGCGCCAATTAAAACACAAAAACAATGGAAAGCGCCCTTAAAACACAAAACCAATGGAAAGACATCTTTACTATGGTATACACTTCAATAATTATTTAATATTTGATGTGTCAGTATTTAATTATAGATTGTTTGTATTTGTCGTTGTTTACACTTGTTGTGATTGTTTGAGTGACATTATCCCTTGATGTAACGTCCAGACTATTCCGATTCTTAATATAGATTTATTTCAACAAAGCACACAGTAACACAAGAGTTTGGCGTCGCATGGTGTTTCACATGAGTATTAGGCAGATGTTTTTTATCCATCTACCAGATAAAGGGGCCGTTTTGATAATTAAGCGGGATTAATCGCGTATCACTGGTATAGAGACTGTTTGATCTGCACTGATTGGCGTTTATTTAGGTGGGAGTTTTATTAGTTCTGAGATCATCCACAACGGGCTTTATTCTCCGATATATCTGCGAAACAACTTTCTCACACAAACCGATCAGCTGTAGACCGAAATAGACGGAGATATATACAGGTCAGGATTCAATTTAGTTTAGCTTGATCTAAATCTGATGCCTTTGGCAAAAAAAAAACCCAGAAAACTTTTCTACAAACGATCAAAACAAAATCAACATGTTAAATCGCTCGCTATCTGTGTTTTGTGTGACAGTAGGAAAGTATAGGTCTGTAGATAGTAGTTAAACATCCCCTATAACAGAGATGGTCGAGTGAGACAACAATCAATCACTGACTGTTATTCTCATATCTCTTTAACCCATAGAAAAGTAGCTATACCATCAATTTGTTCTATTTTTTTTAAATATTTATCAACAAAAAAAACACAGTGCAAAAATCACCACTGTTAAAAAGTTAACAAAAGCAGCACACAAAGTGACATACAGTTAATCACGTGGGATATCTTCAATAAAACGTCGTACAGGATTAAGACAAACTTTTGCATTCATTTTTTGTTATAATTTGACGAATTAAAAACTTTATAGGTCAACAAAAAATATGATATTGACAACGCATTTATTCACATAGCAAATTTTCAGGCATATTTTTGTTAGTCTTATAAAATATTACATTTATATATTTTTATTGTAGAAATTTATATATGTATATTTATTTCTTATTAATATTTTAATTCATTTAACTTCATTTTGTGTCTGCCATAGAACAGCATTGCGTCGTTTAATTTGATGTTTCAGGTTTGTTTAGATGTATACTTTGGTCTGACAGTCCACTCATGCACTGTCTGTGTCATTTAAAAGCACATCGATGTAAGAGTGAAGGATTAATTAAAGTTAGTTAGAATCCTCACCTCGGCCAGCAGTTCTCGGCCTTAAGGATCCATGAGTATTGTCAAGGTATAATTTAGTAAAGTTCTGTATGATAAGTACTAAAACCCATTTTACAGAGAGCGAGATATAAGCCTTTTAAATCATGGAAATTAGAGGCTATCGTGCTGTAATCACTACGTTTAATTTAATTATTCATGTTGAAAGCCGATTAACAGAAGGTGAAGGAATTATAGCGTGTTGCTAGTGGAACACCCCTCATGTATTTGCTGACATGCTCAAATAAATAAATGTGTACTTAGTTTTAATTATACATGTATTGATAAATTATCGGCAATCTATGTTATATATAAAGATATTTCTAAAAGTGTTGCGAACCAGTGATGAGTTTATTAATTGAATGCATGCATTTTAAATAAATATATTAATGAGACGTTTCGACTTTGAGTAGGACGGTGTCGATGCGTATGGGCTGATTTTAACTTGGAGTTAGTGTACACCTGTACAGAAATAGATTTATAATCAGGTATATGGAATATGAATAGCAAAAATGTAAATGTTTATTTAAACGTCTCATTCACAGTGAATTGTATGTTAAAGATTATGAAGATTTGTTCTGTGCAAGTTTTCTAAAAATCTAGTAGTCTTCCAATTTAATACAACGGAGGATTTATTATTAAATATGCTAATAATGGCTTCACAATATATATTTATTAAATTATAATAATTCATTAAATAAATTTGTTTTTCAATTAGTAAATATAATTGCTGACAGTTAATCTTGCGTATCAATATGAGTTCACGCACATTTTAATATAAAAAACAGATGTTTGAAGTGTTTATTTCACATATACGTTTTCCAGAACAAATATTAAAATTGAATTTTAAATTGTTATAAATTAAAGGGCTGTCAAATGGCTACATATTAATAATTTCATGCACACAGAGCACAATAAAATGAAGTAATTTCAATATATAAGATGAATGCCGAACATCTATTTTACGCCTCTCTGCATGTGTGTTGTAGTATATGTAATAATTAAGTCACATAAACATTCAACGATATTTAACGTGAATGGGTTTGAGGAAATAATTCTGTTATGTAGTGTCAGTTTATACCCCCAGATTCTGTTCAGTCGTGTCAGTTTATATCCCTAGGTTCTGTTATGTCGTGTTAGTTGATATCCCCAGATTCTGTAATGTCGTGTTAGTTGATATCCCCAGATTATGTTATGTCGTGACAGTTGATATCCCCAGATTCTGTTATGTCGTGTTAGATTGTATCCTCGGATTATGTTGTGTCCGTGTAAGTTTATATCCCCAGATTCTGTTATGTCGTGTTAGTTGATATCCCCAGATTCTGTAAGGTCGTGTTAGTTGATATCCCCAGATTATGTAAGGTCGTGTTAGTTGATATCCCCAGATTATGTTATGTCGTGTTAGT